>JAYJMB010011217.1:11083-48567 GCA_036873735.1 Pouteria campechiana
TTATCATCGTGTGTGCTTATATGCTTCCATTGTTAATTATTTTCTACACTTGCATAACTATTTAATTCTCAATCTTGCTTGGTTTTATATTTCACCATATCCCTTATTTTGGGACCAACAATTAAAATTAAACTTAGCTCAACAAGTGTGAAGTTATTATGAAAAGAAAGGATATATAAATGTTGAAAAAATAAACTTTGTCACTTCCCCACAAGGGTTTTTCATAATAGTAATAATAAAGAGTACAATAGAAAAGTATATTTGAATTTTAAAATATATTTCAATTTAGTAGACTAGGAGATGACACAAGTAGAATAAAAATAAAATAGTTAAGCCTTTTTAACTAGAAGATAAAAAGTAATAATTACAAATATAGATAATAAAAAAAAGAAGACATCATCATTTTTGAAATGTTTGGCAGGATATATAAATGTTAAAAATATAAACTTTTACTCTTCTATTTTTTCTCCTACTGAAAGGGTTTTTTATGATAGTATATAATAAATAATGTAATAGATATAATAAAGAGTGTAAAAGAAAAGTATATTGGAATTTTGACGTATACTACAGTTCACTAGAATAGAGATGACATGAGCGGAATAAAATAATATAATTATAAAAAGAAATAATTAAAAATATAGATAACAACAAAAAAAGATATGGCCAATGACTTGAATACTATTTTTAGAATTATCGTGTTTCCCAAATAAGAATTACTATATTTTCAAGATTTTTTCTATTTATTAATATAATGCCGTGAGAGATATACTTTCAAGGTCTACCCATTAACGCAAATGGCAAGTCTTTCATTGATGTCACTCACGATGGATGAAGAAGGTTTCAAGAATAAACTGATTGGAACTCCATTGCCTTAAAATCGTTTTGTTTTCCGGCTTTAAACATTATGTTTTGTTTAACTTTTATGCTTAGGGTCCATTTAGATACATTTCACGAAGAGATTGTATTAGCAGTGTGTATTCTTCAACACTCTTTGTCGATTAATGTGACAAAACAAAACTGCCTTTTTTATAATTTTAAAAATTTATCTGTACATTTTCATTCAAAAGCCTATGCGATCTTTTACTGCAATTTTCTAATACCCTCCCTTTCTTATATACTATCTTCCTACTACACTCTACTCTATCCAAACTGACCCTAATTCACATCAAGGTGGCTATGATCACATGGGCAGTCCGGATTGAAAGATAAACCTAGTTTTATGACGTGAATCCTTGAATTGGTGCACCTTAGCAATGGGGTTCGGCAAAGTCATCCACCCACAATGCTAGGGTTATTTTGAAGTTGAGTTGATGTGCATGAAACTAGCTTGGAATTTTTATATCTATGGAAATGGACGTTGCTTTACAGCTATCTCCATTCAACCTCTTCTTATTAGGGCCATCGTAGAAAACAAAATCAATTTAGTTGAAAACATGAATCCTGTTCCCATCCATCTAGGGTTTTGTGCTCTTTCTACCCTTTTTATGGCTCCTCCACTGCATTCTGCTTAATAAATTCACTCTCAATCTGTTTAATTGCAAGTCTTTCCAACACGTGACCAAATCACCAAGCTTCATCATTTCTTATCTTGTTACCTTTGACCATGTATTCATGTTATTTCGAATTACTCCTCCTGCAATTTTATTCTTTATATTTTAAAGTGCATCAAGACCTCAATCTTCTTATTCCTACTACACTTATCTTCTGCATATATTATTGTTTTATTGCAACATGTTGCGATCTAAAGCATAATATAAATAGCATAAAGCTCTTGAAATACAATGCAATTTTATATTTTTATTATTTTTTATTATTTTTATCTTCATTTAATTTGTTTTCTGGTGGGTTTTTTCACCGTTTTTCCCATTTTAAGATGGAGTTTAGATAAATTCATAAAGGTGTGGGAAAATGAAAGCGAATGGCAGGGGGTTGTCTCCATGGTTTCATGCCTAAAATGTAAAACCATCTGGCGAGCTGCCGGTGAGTGAATGGACGTGATTGCAACATCCCCCTGACATGTGTCATGCATCGATGGTTGTACATGTTCCCCTCTTTTCGGCTGTAACGTTAAGTGGAAAGAGGGAATGAACTTTGCCCCTCCGACAACAGATTCATACAACTGGGCCCTCCTTTCAACTCTGCACCAGTGCCTTTCCCGTTTTTGTGGCCGTCCCTATTATGCTTGTCCCCCACCGTCCTTACACAATCTGCTCCTCTCAATTACCACCCCAAACCGCTTGTCGGAGCCAATGATCTGAACATCCAAACCGTTGGTTTGGTGGGGAGCACAGCGGATTGTCCGATCTCCAAACTTGACAGGCTAGAACCATGATTTCTGGCGCGCTCGCTCTCTCTCTCTCTCTCTCTCCCCCCCCAAATAGGATGCTTGGTGCAAATCATGGCTTAGGCGCTCTCTCTCTCTCTCTCTCTCTCTCTCTCTCTCTCCCCAAATAGGGTGCTTGGTGCAAATCATGGCTTAGGCGATCCACTGTTTAGAGAGATGGGAGATTATTCATCTGCTTTTTTTTTTTTTTTCTTTTGTTTCTCTATTGTGTGTGTTGTGGGCCAATGATTAAAGGAAAAGATACTGGGGCTTAGAGAGACTTTTTGGGGGGGGGGGCATGTTGGGCCCACCACATGAAGAGGTTGAATCATTGGGTGGTGGGCCCACGTGCAGGGAAAGAAGGGGAGCAGTTGCACACGATAAAGCAGTGGGTCGGCGTGTGGATGTCTTCCGTTTCTTGAATTTAAATATGAAAAGCCGTAATGATTCAGTGGTGCATGCTGCTCCATGCTCGCAATGGCATTTAGATGGGCGGGCCGTGCTGCGAAGGACCGCTTGTGCAGGGAGAGTCGACTTTGGATTCTTTGATGGGCTTTCGCTGTAAAAATAAAAATCATTCGGTTTTGTTATATTCAAAAAAGGGTTGCTTTGGCCAGGCTGATGAAAATGGGAAAGGATTTATTCCTGAGTCCATCTGCGCAAGAACTAGGCTAGTTTGGCATCTTTTTGTTAAATTTCTCTTTTAAAATTTTCATTAATACAACGGTGGATATCCTATGGATTTTGAGACTGAGATTGATAATGGAGGATGAATAAATCTTTCAAGTCCTGCTACTGTATTGCACATACATGATTTACAGTAGATGCACGGTGGCACATGGTTGAATGTATGGACAGGTGCACTAGCACTAGCACATAAGTTAGCGTGCTGTTTGACATGTACCTAGTTTGGCACGTGTGATATGAAGAGCGTGTTTATTTTTAGGGATGAGTGTGACATAAATCTTTATAACTTGTATGCTTACGGTAGATCTATTATCTATCTCCTTCTTTGACGAAACACACCCGCAACTGCCCCCTTCTCCTTCTTCGTCTAGTTGCAACTATGACTTTGCAAGCCCGCCCACGCCCAGAGAGACCCACCTAGCCACAAGGTCACTACTGCCAGATAGCCACCTACAGATCCTAAACCCAATCACTTCTCCATCTTCGCCTGTTCTACTCCGCCTCTCCATCTTCTTCGGCAAAGTAGCAGCATTGCCTCCTCTGCTGTGCAACGTTGTCTCTCTAATTAATAGATATAATTTCTTTTTCATTTAGCTTTAACTAATTGTTATTAAAATCTATTTAACTTTAATATATCAAATTGTGATTTGTAAACATTTACTAAATGTGTGAATATTATTAAAACTTTAATATATTTGCTTTAGCTTCTTAGACATTAATATTGAAAATTGTATTTATATTTAGTATGGAGCAAGAGAATATTGTTGAAGTAGGTGGTAATACACCAACTTGTATATGTGAGGTTGCTTCTACTTCATGGAAAAGGGCTTATAAACCATCTTCTAATATATGAGACTATTTGATAAAATTCTTCCACCTGGAGTTACAAAGGCATAATATTATATATGTAAAAGAGGCAAGATGTAGTATAAATGTGAAAGTAAATAAGGCATAAGTATATTGAAAAGACATGAAAAAAAATTATTTTAAGGGTGATGTGAGAAAGCAACAATTATTGTAATTTTCTACTAGAGAAGATAGAGGTGTTACACTTTCCAATTAGAAATTTGACCAAGCAATTGGTAGAGATAAACTTGCAAGAATGCTTATTCATGATGAGTTTCCTTTTAGTTTCATTGAATATGGTGGTTTTAAAGAATTTTGTGAAGTTGTTTGTCCACAATTGAACTTCATAACTCAACAAACAATTATTTAGGATTGTTTGGAAGTATCTTAAATAGAAAAGAGAAAATTGAAAAAGTATTTTAAAAAAAATGTTCAATCTATTATGTGGACTTCAATTCAAAATGTTGAATATCTTTATTTTATTATGCATTTTATTGATTCAAATTGGAACTTGCACAAAAAGATAATTAGTTTTTCTCTCCTCCCTAGTGCACATACTAGTGAAGCTATTGGAACAGCAATAGATCAATGTTTAAGTGATTGAGAATTAAATATATTTGTACTATGATAGTTGATAATGCTAGTTCAAATGATGTTGTTGTATACTTTTTGAAAACAAATGTTGAAATGAGGAATACTTTGTTACATGGTAGTGATTTTTTTCACATTAGATGTGCAGCATATATTATAAATCTAATTGTAAAGGATGGGATTAAAGAAATAAATGATTCATTTGGGTGAATTCAGAATGCCATAACATTCATTAGATGCTCTCTTACAAGACAAAGGCTATTTGATGACTGTATTGCTGTAGTGTATATCAGAAATAAAAGTTCATTGGTTTTTGAAGTACCTATAAGATAGAATTTGACATATCTCATGTTGGAAAGTCAAAAAGCATTTAAATGTTTGAAAAGTGAGGATGTAAACTTTGTCAAGGAAGGACCTCTACTTCAAAGTGATTGGGAAAAGGGTAGACGATTGTGCACAATTTTAAAATAATTTTACGATCTCACAAATTATTTATCAAGGTCTGCATATGTTACTTCCAACATTTATTTCATTTAAGTATGCAAAAAAATATTGCTGTTGGATTTGTTGAAATCCAAAGATCTCCTTCTTTATGACATGAGTAAAAGAATAAAAAAAAAGTTTAACAAATACAGGGGGGGGATATTGATAAGATAAATATGTTATTGATTATTATAATTGTTTTGGATCCATGGTACAAGTTTACATATATTTGGTTTTGTTATTCTAAGATATATAATAATGAAATAGTTAATGAAATGCTTTAGAAAAAGGAGAAGATGCAGAGGGTGTTCAAAATTTACCAAGATAAATATGATCCTAGTGAGGTAAAAGCAAGTAACAGTGATAAGTCAAAACTTATTGGTATTAATTATGGGAAAGATGCTACTTATAAAATTTTTTGAAGAATGTGGCCAATATAGAAGTGAACACTAAATTAGATCGATATTTAGAAGACGTTATAGAAGAAGATGATAATGATAGTGATCATGATCGTCTACAACCTTTTGATATTTTAGCATGGTTGTCTACTTCTTAAGTATTGAATTTTGTCAATATGGCTAGAGATATCTTGGCTATTCTTGTGTCTACTATTGCTTATGAGTCTGCATGTAGTATAGGAGGTTGTGTTCTTGACCCACATTGAAGTTCTTTAGGATCTAGTATTGTGGAATGTTTGGTTTACACTCAAGATTGGTTATGTTCACCATTGTAGTTAGATGATATAAAAGAAGATGTGATTGAAGTTGGACCAATTGATCTAGGTAACTTTATATTCTTTTACTTGTTCTAATATTTACTTTTTAAGTTGAAGCATGTGATAGTAAACTTATATTTGTTATTCTATAGTTTCTACAAAAGGAGTTGGAACTAGTGGTGGTGATAATACTTGATCTATATAATATGAATCTTGAGGTAATTAGAATATATTACTTTTTAATGCTAACATTTTGTTGATAATTACTTACTAATATGATCTTTACTCGTTTTAGGTGGAGATTAATTGAAGTGATGCATTGAAGTTAGAGCATGGAGGCTTATGAAGTTTTAATTTCTATTTTATATTTAAAGCTTAAGCCTTAAATTCAAATTACATTTATGAAACTTGGTTTGAATTTATTTCGTATTTGTTTAGTCGTGAAACTTGGATGAGACTTGATTCAAACTTGATTGATCCAAATTTAGTTATATATGATTTGATCTAGACTTTGTTTGATTTGAATCCTAGTTTAGTGAACTTTTGTTTAGTTGAGTGAATTTATTTGAGGAAGAATTTATGTTAATGATATTTTTAGATTTTCTTAGTTCCATTTAGATTCCTTTTTATGTTTACAGGTTAATTTGTGGCATTGATTATTTCTTATTATCCATTTGACTTATATACTTGCCTCACTTTCTAAAATGAACATGTATTATTTGATATATTTTAACCTCAATTATCAACCCAAATTCAACCTAAAACTGACCTAATTTTCTTAGAGTTGGTTTAGAGTTGCGTTAAGGTTTTACAAATAGAGTTAAGGTTAAGGTTGGGTTGGAATTTTATAAATAGGGTTAGGGTTGAGTTTATCCCAACCCAAGTCAACCCGAATTAATTTACACCCCTATCCAATGGTCGTTTCCTACTCAGTGGGCTACTGAGGAAGGCCAATTTTCCTTATGACTTTCCTGATCAAAAGGTTTCGACTCTTGGTCCTTTACTTCCACTTTCTTTCTAGTTTCTTGAGTAGGTTCCATAATAGAGAAGGAAGCCCTAATACTTTCCCCTCCAGTTGGGGACCAACCTCCTTGAGTCCCCATAAAGGTAAGGCTTCAACCTCTAAGGCCTTTGCTGTTACCGCATGCAAGCCTTTTGCTTTTGTGAAGCTTTCTGAGAAGCCCAGAAGCATAAAGGTTGCAACGAAATGATCATCTATTCCTACTCTAATTACTTCTATTTTTTTATCTCCGTCTTCTTTATCCCATTCAAGGAGCAAAGGGGCCCGTCTAGTGTTGTCTGCTAGTCTTGCTAAAGAAGGACTTCACTCTGAAGCTACTTCAGAGTGATTCTAGGACTAGATATTTGTAACAGCCCATATCCATACTATTTAGGAATTATCCACTCTAGACCATCACAGTCTTCACAACTTTGACCATTTGTGATTGCCATCCATACAACCCCTAAATGGCCCAAAAATATTTATAAGATATATAATTATAAGTTTTATTGAAGAGAAAGTGAGATTCATTAAGCCAAAAATGTTACATTCATAAGAGAACTTAAAGCTTCTGAGTGCATTCATTCCACTACATCTCAACTTTCAATTAAGCTTTAAGCTACAAGAAATCCAACTCAAGAGGAGTTAGAAGCACCTTGTTTTTGTTGAGTAATTTTTACATTTATGCTTTACTTTGTGTACATTTTAGCCTACTCTAAGATATTCCTTTGTACATCTTTATTTTTAGTTTAGGCTTTGGGATTTTTGCTAACAAGGAAGGGTTATCTTTGTAACAGTATTATATTGTAAGAGTTATCCGGTAAGCTTGGTAAGATTAGATGGTGTTATTGAAGTTTCTTGTTGATCTTGGAGAAATAAAGGGTGTGATTCCATGGTGGTTAGTGGAACCCAAGGTTGGGATACCTTAGAGAGTAGAGTAGGTGACGGGTTGGCTCAAACCATTACACTTTTTATATGCTTATTATTGTGTGTGCTTGTGTGCTTCCATTGTTATCTTATTCTCCCTTTTGCATATTCATTTAATTTCCCAATCTTGGCTTGGTTTCTTCATACTTCACCATACATCCTATTTTGGGGACCAATAATTGGTAATAGAATAAAACACTATGGTTTAGATTTATACTTTTAAAATTAAAGAGATCTTGTGTGGCAAACAATTTTTGTGGAATCATGAGGGTTAATCGACCATCAAGCCTCCTTATTTTGATAGGAAGCACTATAGCTACTAGAAGTTGAGAATGATTTTTTTAATTACAAGTAGCTATACATTGTAGAAAATTATAAAAGATGGAATGTTGCTCTATACCCCAGAGGAGAGTAATTCAATTTCTAAGGACATTCGAGTAGTTCAACTAAATGTTAAAGCCAAGAATGCTCTATAATGTGCTCTTTCTTCTTCTGAATTTGAAAAGATCTCCTCATGTGACACTACAAAAGAGATTTGGAACTATTTGCAAGTAGTTCATAAAGGGACAAGCCAATTTAAGAAAGCTAAGATCAATATGCTTGTTCATTAGTGTGAAATGTTTTTCATATATGAGGGTGAGTTCATTCCTAAAATATTTTCTATATTTTCAAGATTTACTAATAACCTAAAAGGGTCAAGGGTGAAGAGATTTCTTTCTCTCAATAGATGAAGATAATCTTGAGGTCTAGTACAGAGAAATGGATCTCAAAAGTTACTGCAATTGAAGTGGCCAAAGACTTAAATAAGATAACAATTGCAAAATTGATAAGTTCATTATTGACCTACGAGATTTGGATGGAGGAGAAAGAAAGAGAAAGAAAGAAAAAAGAAAAAATATGCTTAGACTCATGATGAGTCATATAGTGAGGGGGAGAAAGAATATGTAAAATTTTTAACATCTCTCATTAGGAGAATTAGGAGTTTATTGAAGAAGAAGAAAAAGAAAACATAAATTCATTATAATGAAGAAGAAAAATAAGTAAATTATTATATAATTGGTTTTCAAGGAGAGCCAAACAAATGGCTCCTCAATTGAACAAAGAAACATCATATTGTTTGAGAGATTTGAAGGCTAAGTAAGTGACATAATGTATTTTTAATCTTATATATATGTATTTCATGTTTTGATTTCCATCTTTTTATCTCTCATAAGAAAACTATATTGCATATAGTTATGCAAGAAGAGCTACTATATCAACAATTTAGATTTTGAAACAAATAAAAAATTATATGAATTAGAGGATTTTGATTTGGATATGAAAAATGAAGCAGTTTTTCAAATTTTGCATAGTTTAATTTGAGTTCCTTTTAAATAAACTATGCATCTTAGGGAGAAAATTATTTTTCACATCCCAATCTCCAACTCCCATAGTTTGAATTTAATTTGACTAAAAGGGCGAGATTGTTATAACTTATTTCCATTTTGAAGAAAAATGATATAAAGAGGGGGAGAATATTGACTTATGTTGAACCTTTTAAATTTTTTTCTAAAATGTAGATTTTTTTTTTAGCATGTGTGTGGAAATGAAACAAACTCCTAAGAATCGCTGTATAGATAGATAGAGGGAGTTTGCATTTAGTTTATTAGCATATACTTTTGTTGTCATAAGTTATCAAGTTTTGTCATCATAAAAAATATATAGATTATTGAATTTATAAGTATGATTTTGAAGACAACAGAACTTATTCATGATTTTCGTTTAAGCTAATGAAATTTTGCTAAGTTTTTGAGTGACAAAGGAAGCTACAAAGGAAATAAACATGGGTCATGTCACAGCCAGGCCCCAAAACAGCACAAATAAATGCTATTTTTAAACCGAGGGTGAATTCTCCCTAGATCCATCGTACTTAAGATAATACATAACCACATAAATAACAAAAAATAAAAAAATCTTAATAGATAATAATATCTGTCAATTCCATAATACAAGTCTCATATAATAATAGATATAATTATCTTTAACATCTATTTAGAATGACACTTAACATCATCAACCCCTTGCACCACGAACTAATGCACTCCTCGCACTGCATTCTATGAAAAAAATAAAATTAAGAAGGGGTGAGTTATGAAATCAATAAATAGAATAGATGCAACCAGCAAGTAGAATAGATGTAATCAGCACATGTATTAAAAATAGTCCATATCATGTACTATTATCAGTATATGTCATATTCCAGGCTAGCCTGATAAGGCAACTCTACTAGCAATATGAAGATCTCATCTAGTACTATACACTCCAGGTCACCCAGGCCAGCCCACTAGGAAGGATAGCTCAACCAGCAAGCTCAACTGATAGCACAATTAATCTATCTTAATCATATGAAACTTATTAGATAATAATAGAAGAATCTATCTTAGACTATTTCTAGTCTGATTTAGTAGGTCACACAACCACTCTAAGATAATACACCACATTTACCTTGGTTGTTTAAGAAAATATATGATTTGACTACTATTTTGGAAATCTAACCCCTCTATTAGATCCAAAATAACTAAAAACTTAAGATCAATTACCTAATCATCCAAATTAGTGATCGTGGGGTCCAAAATTTTTTAAAATAATTATAACCATTCATTCACATATAATCTGGTCATCTTTTGAATAATCAAACCCTTCCATTAGGTTCAAAATGTTCAAAAATGTCAAAATAAACTATCTGATTGTCCAAATTGGAGATCGTGGGTCCATAAATTAAAAAATTACATATGATCATTCAACTTCACATGATTTAGTCATCTATCAAACAATCTGACCCTTTCATTAGATCCAGAAAGATCCTAAAATCGATTATTGGATCACCCAAATCGAATATCAGATGATCTCAAAAAATTAAAAACATTTTTGACTGTTTGTATGGTCGCTGGACTGATTATAGGACATCGGTGTTGGCAAGCTTGGACTGCTACCAGTGGAACCTAGCTGGGTTGGGCACCTAGGCCACTGGCTTTGGGCCTTCATGCTTGGGTTGTCCGCTCGCCTAGGCTTGCCAGCTATGTTGGGCTTAACAGTGGGTCTGAGCCCACTGACGAACCATTGAAAGGTGCCTTCGTCGCCTTCGTTGCCGTTCGCCGGTTGGGCTCCCGCTTAGGCTTTCGTTGCATTAGGCTTGGCTTGCGTTGAGCTGGGCTCTGGCCTTGCCTGGCGCTGGCACAAGTTGGAGCTCGGTCATTGTCAATGGGCTGGCCTGGTACTACAGTGCTTGGTTGGCTCAACGTTGGCCCGATTATGAACCCGGGTAGCGTACGCTACCAAGGAGTTTTTTCCAAGGACATTCATCCCTTATTGTATTTTATTTTATTCTCAAAAATCCAACTTTTAATGATTAAGTAAAATTTCTAACTTTAGAAATTATTTCTAAAATATTCAAGAAACACCCTGATCATCTAATGTGGTTCACAAGCGATCTATAGTCCAACAAAATTCAAGATTTAATGAATTCTATATTTTCCACATTTTATTAAATTTAATCAATCAAATGAAGTCATTTCCACCTCAAATTTCTACCATAGGGTAATATTATTAATTAAAACATATCCAATGGTCTAGATCTTGAAAATAATCATCACGGTAAAAATCCGTTTTATACAACCTTGATTTACGTGGGACACAATGTCCCTTTTATTTTGCTTTTACTTTCTTTTCCTTTAATAACAACACATACACATATAATTTTGTAGATTGGAGCCATAGGATGTATTCTACTTAACAAGGCCTTTATTTCAAGACCTATATGTCATATTTAATTTCTTCATTTTCATGAAATAACAATAAAATTTTATTTTCAACATACAAAAAATTACTATTAAATATAGAATGGTTTCTCATCCAAAATTCATAGAATTTACATGGCACATAAATACATGTATAACAGACACATTTGATAGCTCAGATTTACAAACCAAGCCTTGCAAATCACCCAAAAATTAACATTTTTTTGGGTGATTTATTTTGGTTCCCCGGTGATCTATTCCAATTCCATGTTTGAATGCTTGTTTCTGATTGGAAGCTTCATGGTGTGCTAGTTTGATTTTAGCATGGGAACCTTAGTTGAGGAAAAAACTTAGAAAAGGTTGCTAAGTGTTGATATTCTATACCTAGTAATTGGACAACTAGTAGCTTTTGGAGTGCTTAGGTTCGATATATTGGGATATGCAGTAGGGGAGCTATTGTTGCAATTGAAATAACTACTTATGTAGCTCATTTTATTTTCTATGGTTGCAAGTACTTGTTTTGTGTTGAATGTTGAACTCTAGGGAGTGGGTAGGTCTGTTGATAATAGCTTAGTGCTTTTAGTTATCTAGTAGAGCACATGGCTAAGTTATGAAATGATTGTTAATCAGTAGTGAGGTTTATGGGGCTGATCTTGTCTCAAATATTGGACTTGTGAATGGCATTTTTACTTTACTCCTGGCCAAATGCTTTTGAATCTTACCAATTTTTCACACATGTAAAAATTTGAGTTACTTACTGTTTGACTTTTGCTTCTGATATATTTCATTTTATGGGGATGAATTTCCTAGTGTTTAGTTCTTTTTTTCCTTTACCTATGGTTGCCATAGTTTGTTACAATTGTGGCATTGTCTCCATCATATGCATGTCATGCATGAATGCCACATCTTGGTGTTGTTTTGGGCATCAGAAGCTTGGAAGTCACTCATACATTGATTCAAACCTCTTTTCTATTTTCTTTTTTTAATGTCCAGTCAGATTGTTGGACCTCTTGAGAGGAACAAAAGATGGGGCATTCTACAGTTTAGCAATTATGCATTATACTTGATTGCATTATTTGTATCTATGCTATGTTAATAAAGGACAATTGTGCCTCACTCTGTGTCCCCAGCTGATCCTCCAGAGTTTAGTTGGAACGTGCATTTTGCAAAGATCACAACCTACTGGCTTTTCTTTTTTTTCTTTATTCTTTTTTTTTCTCTTTTGTAGAGAGTGTGCAAAGTATCATCTTAGTCTCTAATGATTGTTATCACATACGATGGTTTTGAAGCTTAGTTACTTGTGCATGGAAGAGTCGGGAGTTGGTCTATTGAAATGATATGTGGAGTTATAATTGTTTTGTATGGGACATTAAAACCATCTCTTTAGTTGAACTGTAGGCTAAGTATTTTTTGCTATTGATGGCAATAAAAATTAAAGCTTTTGAAATATAATAGCATTAAGAATGTAAGTAGACCCATCAAGTCTACTATCATCCTGATTGAACATATACTTTGCTATATACTAGCACATAGTGAATGTGCTTATTGTAGCCTTAGGGCCCTTTCTTAATGAGTAGCCTTTCCATGTTCTACACAATTCAAAAAAGGAAAAAATTCCAAAATATTTTAAAACTAGTTTCAGAAGTTCTAAAGATTGTATGTATTTGTCTCGTTTTGATGTAATTGTTTTTTTGAAATGGTCTAGTCATCCCAAGTTAGTGCATGTTGCCCAAGCAAATAGATGGCTAACTTTTGAAGCACATAGAGACAAGTTTCAGAAAAAGTGGTGCTAAGTTCTGAAATATACAAATTAGCTTTCAGAGTTACATGGATGATAGGGAGAAGGTAGAAACTTTTGAAGTAGATAGGGACAAGAGAATTTTTCTACAGGAGTTTTTTTGAAATATCCTCCTTGTCATTCACCACCAATAAGTGAATTTCATTCACTTATATTATGCATGTTCAAGCTTAATTATTTGTGAATCTTTCATAGATTTAGATGGATTTAACATGAAAATATTGATTTCTCTAGGTGAATTAAATATGGGAAAAGAAGATAAAAACTTAAGAAATATGAAGCTCAAATTGGAAAGAAAGACATCTTACAAAAGATCAACAAAAGTACCAAAATGTGGATTAAAAAATCCATAACGTGGTGTCCCAAAGCACGACGCGTCATCCAGAGTTGACTTGGTGGCAACGTTCAAGGCAGAAGATTTCAATGCCCTAATAGCAAAGAGTATCATTGAGTGGTAAAATTGGATCCCTAGACCCTTGCGCTTTATTGATTTCACCTACATTACCTATAGCTATTTGATTTTTGCAATTTTACTCAAGTCATCATTTATACTTGCTTAGATAAAATCACATTCCTTTAAGATAGTGACAAGTTAGTAACTAAAGCTAATTGAATTGGTTTGAACATTCCCTGTGGGATCAACCCTTGTATTGCACATTATATTGTTATACATTCGTGCACTTGCAAGGATTTATAATTTAAATCATCAAGTTTTTGGCACCATTATAGGAGAATGGTTCCAAATTGATTTGATTAATTTAATTATAATTTTTTTTCTTTTTATATATAATTGTATATAAAGTTTTTGACTTCTTCTTTCTTTCATTTTTGCTAAGCTATGAATGCAAGAAAGAAGAATTGGATGGAGAACACTTTGAAGAAATTAAGTCAGAGCTAGCCAAGCAGATGGAGAGGATGTGGCCCTTGAGTTTTGCAGAATTCTCATGACAAGCCAATGCAAAGAAACCAACCACTCCATGATGATCCATATCATGGTTGGCGTAGTCATTCCAATTTTTCATGGAACATTGATCATAATTAGATTCAAGTTGGGACTTGTTTTTGACCAAAGAAGCCTACTCTATGAGAGATATTGCAAAGTTTTATTCAGGCAACCCAAACTGTCCCAGAATGCTGAAATAGGATTCCAAAATACTTAATTAAGTTTTGATAATATAGAGACAACCATGAAAAAGATGGAGATTTAGTTGAAGTGAATTTTAGAGGCCATGCAGAGTGACATATATAGAAAGCTGTCAAGTCAGCCCGAGCAAGTGAAAGCAATCACAACAATTGGAGGTGATAAGGTAATAGATGATATAGTCAGTGATGTGATTAATGATTCTAATATTTTTGTAGATGATGATGAGGAGGTGACTGCTAGGAGATCTGTGTTCCCAATTCTTAATCCTCAACTCAACTACAAGCCGCCACCACCACTTTATAATCCACCTATCCTATTTCCTGAGTATACTTTATAATCCACCTATCCTATTTCCTTGGTATATGTTATAGAACAAAGTTGTTAAAAAGTCTTACCATGGCAATGAGAAAATTCTAGCTTTAGATGTTTTCCCACATGAAAAAGCTAGTGAGCTGATTGGAAATCTTAATGAAGGCTTAGCAAAAAAGGGGATCGAAGAAAAATCTGAACTAGAGCAATTGTCTCATTCTTTAAGGTATGCATCTATAGGCAATGATTTATGCTTTTCAGTGATTATTTCTTTATCTTTTGCATGTATTGAAAAGGAAAAGCCAATGCAGCTTCAAGATCATATTATGAAGTTTGATATTTGTAAGGAGATGGAGTTATCCAATGATAGCAAGAGTGGCTCTAAGTTAGAAAGAGTGGATGGAAGCACTAAGGAATTTTTAAGAGAGCCCTTAAACACAGTTAAAATAGCAAAAGTTGAAGGAGATAAATTAGAAAATGCCACATCAATTTAACATATTTTGAGAGCACTATCATTTTCCAAGTCACTACCAAGCTTCAAGGAGCCGAAACACTGAAAAGCCAAATTTCAATTCAAAGATGGAAAGACAAAGTCAGGTTGAGACTTTAAACAAAGCACTTCTTGGGAAGCAACTCAAGCTGTTTAATTTTTTAGTTATTTCAAATTTTTAGGAGTAGTGATGATTTTGCTAGTATTTAATTTACAATAAGTTGCATTAGTTTACCAGGGTTTGCTTGAATTATTGGAATGAGAAATCATTATGCTATTTTATATTTGTTACACTTACTAAACTGTTGTTTTGAAATTGATAGATTAAGTCATAAATTTAGGAATTAAGGAGTACAAATCCTGAAGTCTCCAGATAGACAACCCATACATGTGTAAAGGAGAACCAAGAATGGAATGTAGCCATCATGGCCTCGCCATTGGCATTAGAGCCCCTTAAGCAACTATGACTCCTCTTTCCATTTTATTCCCATGAGTAATTAATGTTTTGTATGTTGGATATGTTAAGTTCATGAGTGTAAGAACTTGGGAGCAAGTCAAACTAAATTGCAAGGGAAGGAATCAACATATTAACAAAAGAAGAGTTAAATTATAAGAAGTTGGAACTATTGGAACATTTGGAACAATCATGAAATCAAAGCATAAATTCCATGAAGTGGCTAGAATGTTATGGCATGAAGTGCGTGGGAATGAAGAATTTTGATAGTGCAGAAGTGCAAGTCCTTGAAATGAATTTGTTGAAGTTGAAGTCAAAGGAATTGCTTAAACTTGAAGTCAAATACCATGTTTCCATTTCCAATTGGGCAGCAAATTGCATGACGTGTGAATGGATGATGCGACATGGGATTCAAATGATCAATGTGCAAATAGTCCGCAAGATGCATGACATGGCATCCTCCACTCCACGACATGGCATCCTTTCTTCGCATTGCAAGCTACAAATATAGAATTTTCCATGGTGCATTATCCTCATTTCACGATGCGAAGTGCGACCCTCCTTCCTTAAAACCATCTAGCTTTTTCATTTCACTCCATTTTTCATCCGTCCCCATCTCTCAACCCTAGTTCTCATTTCCTTCTGCCTTTTGAAGATGCGTCCACTCTTCCCAACTCCCAAATCTTTTCTTTCCAAAGATCCTTAGTGAGTGCATTCCATTCCCCTTTGCCATCCACAAACGCGCACATCCCCATCCTTATCTTCTTGGCTTCCATTCACGCATTTGGGAATTTTACCACAAGTTTGATTTTGCTAGGATGGCGAGGAAGCTTCTCAAAATCAGTGGAAATTGTTCTCCACTTACTCCATTTGCTTGAGTTGTGATTTTTGTGGGTTATTGAAACATTGGTGGGTGGATTGGAGTGTTAGGAAGAAGACTTTATATTGTGCACTCTAGGTGTTCGACAAAGTGCTTGAGGGGAAAAGTCTTTGATTTTTCTATGAAAAGTATGCATTTGGAAGTGTTTGAATGTGTTTTGTGTATTGGAATGGAATGAGAAGGGGGTTTGTAAGCTAAGAGGAGATTTTTCTTGATGCACATCAAGTTCTTGACAGTTTGATTGAACCAAAGCAAGTGTGAAGAGTGTGAAAACATGGTGCATTTCAAAATGTTTTCTCCAACAATGGTTTAGGTGGAGGTTTGTAATGATGGTTGTGTTTGAATAGTGACATTGCTATGTTCCTTTTGAGGAGGTATTGAAGTGTGTTCATTGTGAATTCAAGCCATTTGTGAAATCTCCTTTGTTAATGCTCATTTATACTCCAATTCAGTTTGGGGGTTTCCACTCATTGATAGTGTGATTGTTGTTCAAGGGAATATTATTTTGTGTTGAAGTGGATTTGGACCTTGTGGTATTTAGTTTGTTCCTTGTTTAGCATGCCTCCCAAAAAGACTACTACTGAAGATTCTCCATAAAGGAAGCGTGGTGGAACCTCGGAAGCCCCTATTAAGCTGATATTTTTCAATGAAGCAGCAACTAAGGACTTTTACTATTCTATTGTCTATAGATCATGCATTCCTAAATGGGAGTTTCATCTCATATCTGGAAGCATTATGGAAACAATCAATGACAGAGGATGGGAGAGATTGGCAGCACAACCAAGTGCTGCATTAGTTCAAGGAATTCAAGAATTTTATGCAAATGCTCAGGAGCAACATAAGGTGAACCCGAAGCAATTAAAGGCACTAGTCCAGGGTAATCTAGGAATAAATTTTGGCACTGGAATTTTATTCCCTCCTACTTTTTCGAGCAACTTTTTAATATCAAACATATTTATTCTCCCTTCATCAACTCCCCTATTTACTTCTCCCTCTTCTACATTCCTTTCTTCCTCTTCACTACTATTAGTATGTAAGGATGAAGAATGTAAGTCATTACCTATAGTATTAGTATGAAGGCTTCTTGACTCAGAAGATGTAGGAGAAGCCATAGGAGATGTTGCTGCCCTTGAGGATGACACTCCTCCCCTTATTCTATCCCTTTTAACTCCACGTCCCCTTCTCCCTCTTTTAAGGCATTTAGTTCTGAGGGGAGGCCTAGAATAAAGACCTTAAAGGCATTAAAAACCTGAAAATAGTGGCCTTAGGAGGCATTGAAGAGGCTTGTGATTCTTAGAAAAAAATAGAATGAAGCTTTTGAATTTGGAGTGGGAGGCGAATGGAGTTGATTTTTGAGGTGCCTGAGATGAGGGTTTTGAATGGGGTGGAAACAAATGGTTGCATGCTTTTGTATTCTCGAATCGTCAGGCGCCTCGAGCTAAAGCGCCTTAGGATGAGGCGCTTGAGTAATTGGCTATAGTGCAGACAATGTTGTATCAGGTGGCTTATGAACTCATCTGTGACCATCCAACCCATCATATCCCACTGGAAGCACGCAGCCGAATGCATGGGGTACCTCGCACTATCAGCTCCCATTCAAAAGACATTGCATAAGGCGTGTTTTCATATCAGCTACTCAAAAATCGATTTATCAAGGCGCCTTCTTGTATGGGCTTCTCAGAAGCCGATTCACCGAGGCGTCTAAATATACTAGTTGCATTGCAGAAGATAAATCCTAGGCACCTTGTGATGTCGGCTTTCAGCATAAAGTGATAAACACAGTGCTTTGGGATATCATAGACGCATGCTATTATGTTTTAGTTTATTTTGATGTTTGAGAAAAGTATTGTGTGAAATGTATAAAAATAAAAATTACTAATATTTGTGCATTTAAATGTGCAAAGAAGTTTTATATTTTTATAAGAAGCACTTGTCTCAACACTCCACTATTTCATGTAATACAGGCATATGTAATTGGGTGTACTCTTTGTAAACTTAACCAAATAGCATCATGTTATAGTATTAAGCATGATGAATACATAAAGTGTTATTTTACATGCTACGAATATAATATAATTTCAACATATTGAATAACTCCAAATTTTCTTCACCAAAATACCTTGTGATTCAAACAAAACACTTGACCTAGTATAAAACACAATTCTAAGACAGATTCAATTTCTTCAATTTATCCAATATCTTTGATACCGTAGCCTCTTTATTCATTAGTTCAATCTCTCTCTTTAAAAGTTCTAGCTCTTTCTTCAACATTGACACCTCATTGTAGCTCGTACATGCATGTCCATTTAAACCCACTGTCGTGGCTCTCCCTTCATTAAGAATCTTATGGTTGTCTTCACTTTAACTTTCAATCTCATCATTTTCCACATATGCATTCTTAGTATAATACGTATCACACCAAGCAAAGAACTCGTAGTCATACTTGCCCTACAAATTATTTTAACTTTGTTAGTTTTATTATATATATATATGAAAAAAGTAATTATCTAGTAAAAGCAATTCGAGCCTTACCCAAAAAAAACAATGGTAAAACCATCACTAAGGATTTTTTTTGTGCGTGATTGCAACATCAAATAGAGTCCTCGACCAAATTGACATGTAATTGGTGGATAATAAGGCATTGATCTTATTGACATATCTCTATTTATATTTTTAGAAATAATCATTATTCAGTAAAAAATACAAAATCATATAGGGAAATGCAAGTTCTCTTACTAGGCAATGGGGCGAATGTTGAAGGGAGGAGCAACACTGGGATGAGCCGTTCACCAAGAGAAGGGCATAGTAGCTAGAAGAGGAGGGGGCCACAGGTTGAAGAAGAGGGGGTGCAGTAGGGAGAAGAGGGGATGACCAAGCCATTTGCCGAGAAAGTCATAGGTTACAGATGAGCAGAGGAGGGGAGGTGGGAGCAGATCATTCTCCTAAGAAGGAAGGGAAAGGCAACTGCAGGGGGGAGGAAGACAAGTGGGAGGAGATAGGCGGGCGGGTTAGGAATTTTGGTGGTGGTGGTGGGGGGTGTTTCTTCTCCACACGCGCGGCTCATGTGTAGGGGTAGAAGTGTTCGAATTCTAACTTTAGCAGATAAATTGGGGGGGGGGGGATGGATTACGAATGGAAGTTGGGAAATGGGGATGGATTTAGGATAAATTGAAATGTGGGGATGGATTTGGAATTGAAGGAAAAATAAGGGAATGGATTTGGAAATACCCCTATATTTATTTATGATATCGTTGCCCATTTGACATCATCAACATCTCTTTCCTCTTTTTATGCATTAAATTTTTTAAGCACATCCTTAAAGGAAAAAAAGTTGGAAAAGTTCAAAAAATACCTACCATTTGTCAAACCTACAAACCCATACAAAGTAAAATGTTGAAAAAGCTTTACTTCAAATCCTTGTCCCAAACACAAATAAAAATTTAAAACAAGCATAAAAAAAGACATTCCGAACCTCCTGAATAAATCTATAGTCAGATAAGCAAATAATTTATAGCATGACTTCTGTTGGTGGGGCAATCAATTGCAGTAAAAAGGGGTCTCAACCTTGCTGTCTTAGCACGAGAGAGCGGGCAGGTGGGGGAAGATTGTCATAGAAAGGGATTTCTACTTCTGTCTGGGTAGGGAGAGCTTTGGGTGATTTTTCATGGATGCGATCTTTAGCAACACCGCCCACAGAAGCCGATGCAGTTGGAGGAGGGGTGGCTTCTGAAGCTTCTCCTGCCTCAGACTTGAGTACGGGTGGAGGAGGATCTGATCCTCCAAGAGGCTTGGCTATTGGATGAGAGAGGGGAAGGTGTGAGCTAGGAGAGAGGGAGAGAGGGAGAGATGAGCTATTAGGATTCCTTGCATGAACTGGAAGAGGGAATCGACAAGCAAGAGGTGGGTGAAATAAATCGATGAAGCTCCCCCTAAAATCGACGAAGGGTCCCATCTTCAACCCTCACCTTTCTTGTTTCGCATGGGACAGAAGCAAAGAACAAGTTTCCCTTTTGCCATTTCGTATGAGACTTGTGTGCACAGATTACTTGTTTTGAACAGATGGTTGGGATGCTACCTGCATGTTTTGAATGGTGGGAAATCGCAATTGCTCCCAAGGGTGCTTGCAACTAATTGTTTTAAAGCATTCTCTAAAAAGTATGTAGCTGGTCCTTCTCATATAAGTTTTGGGAATGAAACTTTTATAAGGTGGGAAGAATATAATGATTCGAATAAAATAATCATTGCATTAATTATGTTGTTGAAGTCTACTACTCTAGAAAGTGCTTGTAGCCACTTGCCACCAAATTTCCATGAAGGGAAACCAAATTTCCAAGGAGGGATACCAGTCATGGGGCTAGCTAAGTTAGTATATGGAATTTGTGCTGAATAGGTTTTGAAAAACTAATGCATGTAATTAACACAAAGGAAATTTCATGGTAAGGCAATTGTGAAACCAACCCTATAGGATGGGTGAGATGTCTGGTGTTTGAGCACACAAAAAACTCGAGAGATATTGGTGTCGTGTTTGAGTGCTTTCGTTAAAGCAAGAGGAAATTCTAATTAATTCCTTTTATGGATCATCACAACAAGTACGGAGATACTTATGTATTTGCTTTATTTTACTACCATATTAATGATTTAGATCACTAATTAATCTAAGCTTAGTGCAAGTAAATTGAAGTCATAAATGACTAGTAAATGACTCTGTTTCATTGGTACAGAGTTTGGTTAATTTATGGGTGGAATGAAATATTAAAATTTTATGATGATATGAAATGCTTATGGTAAATCTGAACTGTTGATTATATTCTTGCAATATGCATCTATGTTACATGAAAATTTTGTAAATGTTTGAAGTGACATCATTATTTATTTATTGATAGTTTATATCGGTTGAAAATAGAATATTTGTTAGATTTTTATATATTTTTAGGAATTTAATATTACATATACATCTTTAAATGACCCTCTCATGGTGTAGAATACATCCTATAGATTAGATTTATGAAATAATATGTGTATAAGATATTATGGATAAGAATAATATAAAATAAGAGGGACGGTATGACTATCCATTCATGTTTCCCACGTCCAACTATCTAGAGGAAATTCAAAAATTTACATTAGATTCTATGATTGATTTTTATAAGATCTGGACAATTGGATGTGTTATATTGGTATTTGCTTAAGGTAGTGATCTTTGGGTTAAATGATCTTATTTATATGACAAAAATTGATGATTTTTAGAATATGAACATTTCATTAATTTTAGCATTTTTTGCCTTTAACCCCACTAAATACTTGGTGTATGTGTTGTGATTATATGGTATGAATTTTCATTATTTTAGGAAATTAAAAATGTGAAAAAAATCAGATTTTCTGAAAATTCGACCGCTCGTCACATGGGACAAACATCCCTGGCAGCAATGCTAACTAGAACTTGCATTTGGGCTAGCTACTGGTTGAGCCCCATGCAATCGGCTAGGCCCAACAAACCAACCAAGCCTAATGTCAAGCAAACCCAAGTGGCGACGATGGTAAATGTCAATCGGGTCAAGCCCATCTAGTGAGCCAAGGCAGGTGGACGGCCTAGGTGCACTAGCCCAACACCAGCGGCCTAGGTAGATTCTACAGGTGACTACCCAGGCGCATTGACGCTAGTGTCTAGTTGCCAGTCTGGCGAGTGGGGACAATAGACCAAATTTGAGTTTTAAGTCTTTGGACGTTATGTTCTTTAATTTGGGTGATCAGATAGTCAAATTTAACATTTTTGGAGGCTCTGGATCTAATGGAACGGTTAGATTACCCAAATAAGGGCAACATCATGAAATTTTCATGGGCAACCATGATAAAAGGAGATTTATGGTCTTAGAATTGCCATATGATTTGTTAAACCAAACTAGATATGGTCTAAGATGAATTTTTTCTGTTAGTGCTCAATAGATTATCTACATTGACAAATTATTCGGCATTGCCAGTGGAGCTCATTGATGGAGCTGCCCTATGAGTGAGCTAGCCCTTGGTGGCCTAGAGTGCAGATTAGACTAGTTGAGCTCACTAGTGAAGCTATCTTAGTAATGAGCTAGCCTGGGTGGCCTAGAATGTGGAGTTAATTTTAAATTACTAGTGGAGCTACCTCATTAGGCTGGCCCGAATTAGGGAAATACAATGTATATTTGGTAGTACATGGTATGGATTATTTTGGTGTATATGCTAATTTCATCTACTCTACTTACCGAGTTTATGACTCACCCTTTTATTATTTTATTTTTTCGAAGAATATCACTTGAGGAGCGTATTAGCTTGTGATTCAAGGGTAGATGATGTTAACTACTATTTCAAATGAACATTAAAGACATTTATGTATTAAATTTGTATGAGACTTGTATTATGAATTTGGTAGATATTGTTATATGAAACTTACTTCCATTTATATGTAGTTACTATTGTGGTTATGTTTCATCAAAAGTGCGATAGATCTTGGGAGAATCACCATTGGATTTGAGAATGGTATTTAACTATGCTATTTTTGGGTCTGGGTCGTGACACATGCTTTGTCATACACCCTATTTTTGGGACCAATAGAGGGTCCTTTCCTTTCTCTTCATTAGGTTCAGGCCTTCAAAAGTTCCTTCCTCTTTTAGATTTAGTCTTTAGGGGGTCTCTTACTTTTTATTCATTGGGTTCAAGCCTTCTAGAGTCTCTTACTCTTTTAGATTCAAGCTCTAGTAAATTCCTTCCTTTTTCCTTTTTCAGGTTTTAGTCCCTCAAAGTCGAGCTCGAGGGGATCATGTCCTTTTGGTTCTCCTTCTATTGCTTTAATAAGCTTTGAATTAGAGGCAGAGCAGCAACTTCTGATAGTGATGAGGAGGTGTATGTTATAGTTGACGGAAGCTCTTACTCATGTTCCCAACCTTCTACTTCCTTTGCTATTATTTTTCAAATTTCGGCAAGTTATTAGTATTTGTAAGTTTTCAACTTTTTTGACTAAGTACTAATTTTGTTTGTATTTGTTTCCATATTATAAGGTTGTCACTCTTCCACTCCCAGATTTATAATATTCTAAAGTAACCATCATCTCCAATTGTTTTAGCTTGCGATTATAGTGGGTGGAGCTCGTTAGACCCAGTAGAGGTTACCAATTCTATCTCCTCATGCCTATTGCTTGTCCTCACCTGTTACCACTTTGCTCAACAAGACTACTTCCATGCCCTCCTTAACATAATGCCTAACTCTAGCTCAAGTGTAATTCAATAATCTAGTGTATCCTCAAGATTGTTTGCTAGCATGAGATCATAATTTTGAGGATGTCTTCACTTCACCTTCTGTGAGTTGCAATTGACAAATACAATTTGTTGGAGCAGGTGACATCTTTGAGTCATGCTTTAGCTGCTACTCAAGGTAACTTATCTTAGACTTTGTTACGACTCCAAGAGATAGAGGTTAAATTAGGAAGGGAGTGGGAGCGCTCCCCATTGATAGTGGGTCTAGATCAATCGTTGGATTTGGCTATCATTAAGAATGCTTGCCCTAAGGCTACGCTAGAGGAGACCACCTCAATCTTCAAAGCATAAGAGGAAGCACTAGTTGCTGATTGGTAGGCTACTGATGCTAGGCAGAAGATTGTTAAGTCTGCTCGCGAGTATGAAATGACTACTCATATGACTGCTAAGGATGATCAAAATGCTATGGCCACTGCTTGAAAGCTATCAAAATGGACTTCAATGCTATTGTGGAGGCTATTATGGCCTGGATGGTAGTGTTAGCTAGCCTTGAGGTGGAGGCTATTATGGCCTGGATGGTAGTGTTAGCTAGCCTTGAGGTGGAGGCTATGACTCACAAACTTGCCCTTCAAGATGAAATTACCTAGCTAAAATTGAAGCATGCCGCTGTGTTGAAGCAAGTTTGTCACCAACGACTGGAGTAGCTAACTATTTAACCCAAATATTAGGAGATGGTGCTAAACTAAAGAGCAATGCTACTTTTTTCCTATAAAAGAAAGGTCACTCAGAACTTCCCTAATGCCGATATTAGTGATAGAATTCTAGGAGAATTTGACAAAGATATTAATTTTAATTTTGTTGCAACAATGTAAAAGATATTTCATTAACAAAAAGAAATATTTCATAAGAATTCTAGAATGTAGTATGAGTGTTCAAGTGACATGAAAATTGCAATAATAAATTTATCTACTCTATTGATAAGACATCTATAGATGTTCAATATTTCAAATCCTGGAAATGCTTCACTGACTCTATATTGCCCTTCTCATGTTTGTGTCGACTTCCCTTCAATTCTAGTAGGTTTGCTGATTGTTGTTTTCCATAGGACAAAGTCTCCTTTTTGAATGCCTTTAAAGTCTACATGTGTACTTTTAATGACAATAAAGCTTATTCATAACTTAAGTTTAAGCTAATAAAGTTTTACTAAGTTTTAAAGAGACAAAGGAACCACAAAGAAAGCAAACATGGGTTTTTTCGAGTCCACTAGAACTAAGTTTATATAGTGCATGAATTATCTTACCTCGAGTGTGAGTATATTTGTAAGTATATTTGTAATTACTATGTGGCTCTGTAAACCATGGGAAATGTAGGCCTGCACTATATGTTTCATTAATCTTATAGTCTAAAAAAATTTTAAAATGATATATTTCATTCACATTAAAATATCCAAATTAAGGAATCAAGTGGTGACATTAATTAAAAATAAAAAAATGAAATATTTACTAAAAAATATAATAAGTCTCATCTTTACACTTGTAACAATTTATTATTTACTTATCTAATTAAGAAACGGAAATTAGTGTATCCCGAGTACACTATATACTCGCCACATGGGGGTTGAAGAGTTATAATTTTAATTAGAACTCTTTCTCTCTCCTACTTTTATGAATGCTTAGATGACGAGTTACTTACGTACATTATGTACTCAGGTATACTAACTAATTACCCAATAAGAAATATATTTAACAACAATACAATATACATAATTTATAATCACAGCATTCCACCCATGATGCGCAAGTTCTACTTACACACGTCATTCAACGATCAACCTCCGAATATGATAACTACGACGCATGTAAACCAATCACGGTAGATCATATGAATATGCATCTGGCTAGCGTTGCCCGCTACTAAGCTAATCAAACCTTCCAATTTTGTAATTCCTTAACCATCTATGAAGTCTTTACCATAGATTTCTCACCTCCCACATAGGAAAATGGCCCATTTAATTCACGATTGGTGGCGTTTCAAGAATATCTAGATGCCTTATCTTGAATAAACTTTAATTGTTGATTTCAAACCAATAATTCCTCCGGCCATCAGCTGTAGATCTTCCCATCTTCCCTTCAAGATTTCAATTTTGATTTGTGTCATACAATTAAGTCCATCAACCAGTCGAAAAGACATCGGTCCTTTCATAAATTGCGACTTAGGTAAACAGATCCCAACAGCAATACCCAACTTTAAAAATTTGCATTTTATCTGAATTATTTAACAATCACTCTTCAAACCAATATTTGAATCAATGATATGTAGATAATAACAATGGATTTAACCTTATTGACCTTCGCATATACTTTTAGGTTGGCTTATTTATCTTATCAAGAACAGGTATTGGTAAACAAAACTGAAGTAAACTTATCTATTAATCTAGCTGGGATATTCAATCACGAATAACAAGAATTACAACTAGATAAGAATTTCAACAATTAAAAATCAAAATCTCACCTTCTAACTTAATGTATTTATCTAAACTTAACTTGCGCCTTTATTACATAATGAAGGTTAGATCTTCGATTACTCATTTATCGACCTATATTCTAATTAGGTGTTACATATATCAAGAATTTGTTTAATTCAAAATAAGATTGGTTTGGAATAAGATTTCTCCAATCTACGACTATTTATCCGTTATATTATTTTAACCATCTAACAAAGTAACTTATCAATGAAACTTAATGGCAATTGCTTCGTTTGCTTGTATCTAAATATTATTGATAAAGTGAACTATAAAATAAATAAGGCATGGAAAAAACCTTAGGCATAGGGTTTGGAGCTTGATCAGGAATGATAACTCTAATTACGAAGAAAAATTATATGAGTAGGCTTTAATACTGTAGAGATTTAACCAATCATACGATCCTTCGGGTGATCGAGTGCTACATACGAACCAAGTTCTTCAGGGAGTACGGAGAAATATAAAAGGACTACCCGCGTATTTCTCACACTCTAATTACACATCCATCTCAGTTAGAACTCTAGAATTGCGTGACTTACGGAGAAGACTCTCTTCTCCTCCACTAGATCGCAATGGGAGATGAAGCGCATATCATTGCTGCTGAATCCAAGCCCAACAACACCAGCAGCGTAGGAAGTGGCAATGGTGGGGATTCCGAGGCGAAGAAAAGGAACAACATTCCCTTCGATTTTCCTCCTGGCTTCAGGTTCAATCCTCATGACGATGAGTTGATAATCCACTATCTCAGTAAGAAGGTGTTGAATCAGCCGTTGCCATACAACAACATCGTGGACGTCAATCTCTACAAGTACAATCCAGAGGAACTTATAGGTTTGTGAGGACTTTGTATGGTTTATTAAGAACATGTTTTCTAGTTGATAGGATGATGATTTTGCCTTCTGTTTATTGTGTATTGTTTTCGCTTCATGTAAGTGTTACTCATTGGCAGAGAAGTATAAGCACTATGGCGAAAAGGACTGGTACTTCTTTACTCCTCGCGACAGGAAATATCGTAATGGATCACGTCCCAATAGAGCTGCTGGTGATGGTTATTGGAAAGCTACAGGGGCTGATAAGCCTATCAAGAGCAATAATCAGATTATTGGATACAGGAAAGCACTGGTTTTCTATCGAGGAAAGCCAACGAAAACTTCGTCCATCAAAACTAATTGGATCATGCATGAATACAGAGTTAAAGAGAATCCAGATAGACATCTTCCACGGTCAGATGGCAGCATGCGGGTAAGGTTCACACTAAACTCCGTTGATCTTTGTTCAAGAAGATTTTTTTACAGCAACCCACATTTTTCTATGCCTGACCGAAGATGGAAATGAGATCTCTGATTATCTTGTTCACATTAGATTAGCCATTTGTTGGCAGAAACATATAAGGATAGCTTGAACTTTTAATATCAAATATAAGAACTTGGCAACTAATCTCAAGTCATAGGCTAATATAGAGGTCAGGTTAAAATTACTAATAAATAGATAGGGTGTATTGTTAAAGCTCAAAATAAGGATAGATTACAAGTATTTCTGAGCCTTAAACTGATAACTCTAGTGCCCTTAACTTCGTATCTCACTCTACTAATTTGTGCTGTCTTTACATGCAGTTGGATGACTGGGTGTTATGTAGGATACACTGGAAACCAGAGAAAACAGAAAGACCTACCAAAGTTCAGCGCAGAGATGATGTACAGACGATTAGCCCAGAGGTATCAGAGTTAGATGAATTGGAGCTTCGTGATAGTGAGCTGGACTCTGTGCCAGAATATGGCTACGATGACAGAGAACAAGATCTAGTGCCCAACAATCAGGTGGCCATTTTCAACACCCCTACTGACTATGGAGCTGAGAACTGGGCGTCACTTCCTGACTTTGGCGAGCAGTATGACACTTTTAGATCACTTGATTACACAAATAACATGGGACATGATCCGTATAGTAGCTTTTTAACAAGCGATCCAAACATATATGCACCTCTTACTCAAGCAGCAGGGGGCAAGCCCTGGAAGAAGGATGATTTCCTCCTCTCAATCTCTAAGCCAGAGAACTATGATCTACCATCTCAAATTGACATCTATAATAAGAGCGTTTTGGATTCACAGCCTCTATTAGACGCTGAAGAACTCATGGCTATGCTTCCAAGCGCAGATGCTCTCCACAATACTCAGGCTACCCGTCCAATGGGCAATTTGAAACATCATCGATGAACTTCAACGTTCAGTTGGGATTCATATATATGCTAAATAGGTTGGGGTTTGTATCTGCTACATACATAGGTAGGTTCCCTTGCACTGTTATAGGTTCATGGCCATCTCTAGAGAAAAATAATCTGCTATCTTGGAATGTAAATGTCATTGGATTTTCCTCCGCACCAAGACGGGGCTCTTTCACATCTACACCGAAGATCATTTAATGGTAGTTGGAGATTCCAATGGGAGAAGAAAAATCCAAGAAAATTGGTTGTTTTTCTCATGGCCCAAGACAAACACGGTTAGTTCATGCACAATGAAGTCTCATTGGAAGGCTTGATGCACTCCCTTTTGTGAATGCGCTGATCTTGTACTGAATCAAGTGTACAGGTCAGGTTGTCCATACCTCAGTTTCTAGACTTCAGTTCACATTTCAGGATTGATTTTAATATAGTATTAGATTAGTTTTTAGCTTTAAACTTCAGTGGGTGGATTCATCTCATATATAAGAATTGATTTAGCTTTTTTTTTCATTTACCTTGGTTATTATTTGGATGGTTATGATTCTTCTTGTGTATTCTCTTGTCTAGTTTCATTATAGCCTCTGCCTACACATGACTCTGTCATTTTAGTTTTCAATGAGTAGCCATTAAAGTTCCATAGCATTTGATAGTTTAGTGGATGACAATATCCATGTGATTTAAATCAGTGAATGATGCTTTTCCTTTAAATTGACAGTAGACCCAGAGAACACACCGTAGATGAACAGCATGCTATTTATGTCTCAATAAATGATTCTATCCACATGTTGAGGGCACAAAAAATATACAGAAACGCCATGGAATGCTGAAATTGCGTTTAATTAGTGGGGTTAAAAGGCCATCCAAATGTGAGATTTTCAAAACTATATGCCAAATTGCATTGTAATATATTTGGGAACTTGCTTCATCATATAGGGGCTAGAATCTTCAGTTTGGCCATTTTAGGAATGCTTTCCGAACACATCAGCGTCGGTTCGACCATTTCACTTCCGCAGGTGAATTTTGAGGTAGTTGCGGTGCACAATAAAGCTAATGGCACAATTTTGATTGAATGATGAAGATGAAAAGCCCCACCAGATGATTAGAGTTTTGAAGCATACGACATACCTTGGAATGCAGTTTCAAGAAAAATAGCATTCATAGTTTCCTAGAACATTAGATTAACCACCCAACTCTTAATTCGAGTTGGAAAATATACATATATATGTTTTCAAAGCACAAGAAGATGAGATCCGAAGTAAACAGCAAGCTAGAAATCACATGTAAAGGAGAGACAGTTCGGCAAACCTCATTAAAGCCAAACAAACCCACACAGTTCAGCAAGGCTCTATTGTTCAAAATTAGCATTGCTAGTGACCTGACTTAGAAATTGGATAAACCGTGACTTCATCCAAGACGGGCCCACAAAGTGAGACAGGGTCGTGAACCTTGGTGTGGTAGTAGGAGCTGAAGAATGTGATCCTCGTTCTTATATCAATTGCTTCGAACTCGAGGGTTGCAACCTTGAACCCACCCTTTCCTTTGGATTCCAAGGGCACCTTTACATTCGCTTTGGCTGCAAAAGCTTCAACCATCATTGACCCATGGCATCCATTCTTGGCATCCCCAACCAAGAAAGTGAGGTTGTAGCGTGTGTGAGGGACGGTTCTTATGACTTGGGCGAGGGCACTCTCTCTCCCTGAGACAAGCTCAACTGCAGCTAGGCCCGAGGGGACAAAGAAATGCTTCTTGTCCAAGTATCTAATCGCTTTCAATGACTCAACAATCCAGCCAGGGAGTGGGGAATAGCGGTCTTGCTGCTTGGGTGGAAGGAGGACACCTGCAGTTGAGTTCTGGAATACATGGGGACCCTCTTCGAAACCATTATTCTTAACAAGGTTACCTGTGAAAAGGCCAAAATTGTTTAGAGGTTGATGATAACTACATGTCTGAAGTTTCCACAAGTCATCCACATTTCAAGCATTCAAGCTAAGAGGAATTAGAAGGGAATCTTAGAATCAACAACTACAAAGTTTCAACAGGAAAGTCATAGATAGATCTAAGCTATAGCACAAACAGGATAGGGGATGCATAGCAGGACCATGCTGTTAATGTCATATCATGATGCAAAATTACATGCATCTAAGTAGGGTCTGTCCATGTCCCTGCATCTGAGTGTGCATTACAGAAAACAGGGTGCACATGACACAGGTCTGCAGCAAAAGCTTCACAAGGAGAGAGAGAAGTACCAAACCATAGCATCACTATCTCATTCAAATGCAAGATCATCACTGTCTCATTCAAATGCAAGATCATGAACTTAAATAATTGCCAATTTAACATAACATTTTACACACCTGATTACAAATGACCTAGCTTGCCCCCTCTATGAGTTAAACCTGCTACCTGGTAGTCATTTATCAGGCCCTAATATCAATTGATATGAAAAACTTTGAGTTATCCATTAGAGCCCAAAAATCCTTGTTACGTTGCTCCAGGCCTTTTTGCACCATAACCAACACAAATTGAATCAGATTAAGTAATATCCACAGGGCTGGTTTGAAGGTCTATTCTATCAATTAAGAAGACATTGGAAATTGATGTGATCAACTGCTTTCACTATTCTAGCCATCTGATCAGGAGGCTCCCATATTCTTTTTATCACAATCTCAAGAAGTTTAATTATTAGGCAATGCTAAATAGTAGAGTAAATACCTAATGAAATCTACAAAAGAGCAATGGAACTTCTCGATTTTCTTTTTATCATCAATAGAGATAGAATGCAACTTCTGTCGACTTTGATATTCAAATTTGTCACTTCTCCATGCATGACTATGCCAATTTTACTTTCATACATGATAAATCACTTGATCCAAGATAAGCCCACAAAGAGATACTATGTCATGAATCTTTGTGCAATAGTCGGAACTGCAAAATGTGATCCTTGTCCATAAAGAAAGGGCTTTGAACTTGAGGCTCGCATTCTTTAGATCCACCCTTTCAATTGGATTGTAAGTAGGGGCGAATAGTTTGGAAAAAAATTATTCAATTATTAATCTACTTTTATTATTTAAAATAAGAATGCAACTTAAAAACCTAACCCCACCTCCACGTCTTTCAAAAGCCAATGTAACCTTAGGCTCCCCCACCAAAACTGATTTTCACATCTTCATTTCTAATATTAATATATCAAAATTTACCTTTTATAAGTATATTTATTACAATTGATTAATATATTAGATAAGTCAAAGGTGTTAAGTATGAGAGATGTTAACACGGATTATTACCTTGAACCTAACTCAAATTCAATCTGAATTTAGAAATTTGGATTAGGCTTGGATTAACCTTAAATGCCTGATGTACAAATAGTGTAGGATTAGAATTTTTACAAATTGGGATAGAGTTAGGTTCACCTTGACCTAGTATAACCTAATCAGATTTGCAACCTGGGCAGCCTTTTTGTCCCTAAGACGATTTTATAATGATTGTTGAGATGAGGGGTTGCCAAGTTCAAAAGGTCCGTAAATAGTTTACACTAAACTTATAATAGAATGATCAAGAAGGAAATTTCTACTAAATCATGAAAACACCTTGGTAGGATTAAAACAACATGATTAAGAATGGTATATCATTATGGGAAACAATCACTTTTAACAAGTTTCATAAAAGCTTAATGTGAAACCACTTTATTTGGGCCCACCAAAAATAATTTGATAAAATATATTTCATCCATTGCACTTATCATTTCCATTTAGTAATGATACTCAAAATTATTTCAACCAGAAATCTATGCGGACCAAACATAAGCTAAGAATTTCGACAGATTTATATTTATTTTTAAATAATTCTAATTTGGTAGACCCCTTAATTCTTTTACCAAGTAAATATGCCGTATTAAGTATAATAGATAAATTGGATTTCATCAATCCATCTTGGTAGGACCCAAATGAAGCAAATGCACATTAAGGTTTTGTGGAACCAGTTATAAGTGCACATTTCTGTGTAATCATATCACTTAACGTGGGCAGCAACATTTTGTGGCCTTCCGTTCATCAGCCACATGCCAAAATATCAACTGGTGGTATGATCACCATAAACCATTCAAAATGTGAGGCATGGCGCACCAACAGCAGAGCCCAACAGATGTGCAATCAGATACTTCAATTTCCTCTGTGCATGTAACATGAGCAGCTGATAACTTTCTAGCATTTACCCACAGAACAAAAGCAAAGATTTACAATAAATAAATAATAATAATAATAATAATAATAATGTAACATTACAGAACAGAAAAGCATTGAAGCTAATATCACGCAACATTAAGAAGGATTGAAACATCCACAACTGAAAAACAACAAAAGGCACCAGGAAAAAATCAAATCCAGGGAGACAAGGGCAGATATAGGGAAGCAAACCTATACCTTTTGTTGGCATTGGTGGTACGAGCTCCTTAATGGCCACAGCATCCAAGAGGGGCCCACAAGCAGGGTCCTCTTGAATACCTGGGTTGTGGAATATCACTTCAGCAACATTTGAAGTAGCCCTGAATCCCCAAGCGTACGTATCACCTCCAAAGCTATCGTAGAGCGTCTGAAGAGGAAGATCGCCGGACAGAGGAGGGACAGAGACCTTCAAGACCTCGTCTTGGGCACACGTCCGAGAAGCCCCAAAGGTCAGCGCATAGAAAGAGCCATTCTTAACAGGTATCGATTGGGAGATTGATGCCTCATTCCCAAGCCTGACAGCATGAACACCATGCTTAACGTGAAAGAACATGCCACCGGGCTGGAGCCCACCAGACACATATTCAACCAGACCATGGATTGTCCACATGGGAAGCGCATGCTTGCCAACGATCACAGTCTTATTCAGATGGGATGCCTTTGGGGGAATCTCAAAGTTGCCATTTTTGAGAAATGCTGCAGCAAAGGTAAACAACGGCAAAAACTATCAAAGAATGGTAGGAGATTTGAATAGGAATGGATCGTTTTTACTGTTTAATAATCAAGACCGTTGATGTGATGAACCATCAACAAAAAGTAGGCCACAACCTCAAAAATCAAAACACGGTCAGTATGTCAAATCCAACAACCGGATTGGTGGCCCTACAAACAGACATTTGGCAGAGAAAATGCAGCAACACTTCATCATCCATGATGCTTCAGATCCCACCATGTGACCAGCTTGGATCATCTGATCCATTAAGAGGTGATATAATGCGCCCCCACTTTGGATGGTCCACAAAAAAATATCCCCTAATGAAGAATAACCCTTCGTTTGGTGGCCGAAGAAGAGACTGTTAAGATCAAATAAGCAACAGTTCATATTCAACAAGGGAAAAGGCCAAATGTCGAACATGTAGGAACATTTACTCTGTGCTAAAGAAGGTGAGGTCCAACAACCAACGAACAGGACAACCAGCTAATTGATCCCTTCCGAGCACAATGCAACCCTCCAGAAGCCCAACACAAATAGATCCCTCCATTCAGCTAAAAACTGGAGCAGTTGTGGAAAGAAACACTCTCTAAATGACATTCACAGCCCCTGTTCTGTATGCATGCTCAGACGCACCTCTTTTTCCTTGGTCTTCTCTATTTCCCCACCGTAAAACCAGTGTATAATTTAAGGAAAAATGAGATTAGCGAGCTCAGCATACAGGAACATCTTCAGAAATGGAAAGATGGGGGAACGCTCTTCAGCTACAAAAGCAGGGCGGGTATAGAAAAGGAGAGCGTGAAAGAGAGTGCATTTCTCCAGAAAGGAGCTAACCAACTACTCCGAATAAAACACAGAAAGAAACTCGCAAACTATCCAACCCCATCACACTAAAACCAGCTCAAAATGAACTACAATCCGCAGTCCAGCACCCCAAAACCAGCTCAAAATGAACTTCGTGAACAAACAAAGAACGAAAGAAAAATGCAAAATTGCATTACCATCAAGATCTGCAGCTCCGAGAGCATGAGCAGTAAGAAGAGAGGTAAGGAACAGGAAAAACATGGGTGAGAACGCCATCTCGCTTTGATTGTGTGCTTCCTGAGCTTGTACGTCTTTATAAAAGGAGCCGAGGAAATCAGTCTTCAAAATTCAAGGGCGATTCGCGCGAGGATATAGCTAAAAATTCCACCGACACTAGCCAAAGTGGCAGGATCCGAGCAGGCCTGAAACTTCCTGGCAATTTACATTCAGGCCGGATGAAAAATCTCCTCCGTCTATCACGATGTCTAAAAGAAGATGGTGCGGTGGTTCCTGGCGCTTGCACGGTCGTGCGAATCGCGAAATGAGCTGTAGGGTCATTGGATGCAGCGTAGCAGGGGTTGTCGGGCTATGGAAAGGCCTGCAACAGGCTTTACTCCGCTAATTGAGGTATCATACACGTGACCATTGGCCCACCTTTGCTCCAATTAAATACCTGAAACGGCGTGATTTTCTCTGCTTAACAAATGCGAAAATTCATACCCCTCTTTTTTGCGTACCACATCCCCTCCGTCTTGATTTTAACCATAAAAATATTTTCTGCAATGGCTTTTATTGGTATGGCTCGTCTATGAATTTTATTATCAAGAAAATAAAGAATATTTAAAATATTTTATAGACCAAAACGCTCAATTTGATTAGCAGGAATATTAATTTTTCAATAAAAAATAGTTTATTTTTATTGAATTATATATTTTTTCGTTTATTAGATCAATGATAATAATAATAATAATAAATCATTTTTTAAAAATGTTATACATTATATACTTTTTGTCTTAAATGAAAATCCCACCATGGGCATCGCGTCCCGTTCAGCACGTGCGTGTCACGTGAAAAGATAAATGAGATGGCGGGCACCGTGCGTTTGAATTCGAGAGGGGTGTACAGCACCGATTTACAATGCTTTTCTTCGCTAGTAGCCGCACCACAAGAGCAACGTGAATCTTCAGTGACAGAGGCATTTTCCAATTTAAAACCCGCACCAACCGAGAGATAGGCGTAATATGTGATATTCATGGCAAAACAATCTTGAAGAAATAATGAATATTACAGGCGGTTAAAGGAATTCTGAATTACGGGTGGGCAAAAGGTGATGTGTACTCACGTCCACCAACCAGTATTTGAGAATGATCTAAGGGTGCGTATGGTTCTTCCTGTTTTACCCTCTGAATTTATTTAACTACAAATTAAACCTCATGTTTTGTATGTTTGCAAAAAAATTCCACTTTAATACCATTGCAATTTATGGCTGTTTAACATTTTATAAAATACTAAAACTATCCCTAGAAGGAATTCATCTTCCCTCTCCATGTTTCTGAACCATGATCAAATCAATCAAAGATTAAATCAAGTATTTGTCTAAAATCGTTTTACCCTCTTAATCTCTCCCTCTTCCAACCTACCAACGTTCTTATTGATTTTTGGAACCCAAATCCCCAAACTTCTCTACATGGTTTTTTGAAAATATTTATAAGATTAGTGGCGTCTTCTTCCTACCTGCCATCATCATCACTCTCTTCCTTTAATACATAAGCAAAGGAAGAGAGAAATATATTTATTTCATAAATATATTGAATGTAATAAGAGAAATAAAATTAATAAATCTAATTTTACTACAAAACGAGTTAACTTATGTGGGCAATGCAGGATATAAATATGTTTATTATTTTATAAATATATTATACATAATAATATAAATAAATTAACATATCTAATTTTACTATAAAACAAGTTAACTTTGTATGTCATCATCATGCGATGAATGTAAGTTGTTTTGTCACTGACTATGTCATATTGGAAATATAATTAGGTTACTGAATAATTTTTATTTACCAACCGATTAAGCGTTATGCTATGTACACGATTTAATAAAAATGGCACACTAAGGGCTTGTTAGGCCTGCCTATCAAATCCGCAAGAAAAAGGTGCTTTTAAAAATAGAACTTTTGTAAAAAGTGTTATAAACAAGAAATTATTTAATGTTTAGCTTATTATTTAAAAAGCGCTGCCGGTGTTAAATGTGTGTTTGACAAAAAATGCTCTTAACGTTTTTAAGTGTGTAAAATTATTAAAAGGTACAAACTACTTCTTAGTCTAAATTTTTATTATAAAATTATATTTTATATTTTACTATTAAATATACTTATATTTTATAAAATACACTATATAGAATAAATATATATATATACTATTTTTAGACATATTATATGTGTATTATATCATATAGATATAATTTAGTATATATCATAAATAAACATAGATATTTATAGATTTATATTTTATAAATTATATATTTTTAAAATGTATTATATATTATACATTACATATTATATTTCATAAAATATGTTAATGTAGATAATGAGTAGCGGTCCATTTGAGAGTTGTAGTCATTATTAACGGTGCAGAGTGTCAATGCTTGTGAGAGACGTACATATAGAAAGATTTTTTTTTTTTTGTCTTTTTTTTTTTTTTTTGGGTTTTTCCTCACAGCAGAAGCTAGTGCGCAAAAGCTTTAAAATGGAGCTTATTCCATACTGCACTATTCTAGCTTTTACGGCACATGGAAACGTTTCCGAATTTTCAGCCAAGCACCCAAACGAAAGCCCTGTCAAGCGTTAAGAATCGATTTTATGCCTCTGAAACGCAGGGCCAAACAGTCTGTAAGTGGGCCTCTTTCATGAATCAAGATTATACTAAAAATTAAATATTTAGTGGAAAACCAATGGCAACTTTTATAGATTTTAGAAATTTTCTTTTCATTTATATATTCCCAAAAAGTGATTTAATGACCGAGATGATAAAATAAGATGAAAACATCTCCCTAATTAGTTTTCTTTAGTATCGTCTCTTGATTTAAATAATTTTTGGAAGGGAGGAGTAAATAGCATGTAGAAGTTAGAACGTTTGGTACATGTCCAAAACATATGTCACGTCGGCATATATTGTCTTAATAATATCTCAAATCCTATAATTGCGTGGACCATTTAATGTAAATTGAATGAATGTGGTCTGGCCACGTGATGTCACGCTACCAGTAAAGACAATGTGGGAAAGCGCGTATGGGTTGTCATCAATCCGTTACTTGAAGAAATTACCTAACTATAACCAAGCCAAAAGAAGAAATTT
>JAYJMB010011228.1:6857-27276 GCA_036873735.1 Pouteria campechiana
TTGTGGTTCAGTTCTTGGAGTTTTCTGTGTGTTCGGGTCTTCTTGTTTGGTAATTTGTAGGTTTTCGTCTAGTTACTGCTAAATCTTTTTGTTGTTTTGAGATATTTTATACAAACTTTCTATTTTTGCCTGGGCTTCAATTGCTTTTACAATCACGCGTTTCTTTTTTGACCTTTTCTGAATTGATGGCCGTTGTTAGGTGGGATAGATTTATGAACTCTAGGATACCTGTGCTTTTTTCCTTTCTTATTCACGTTTGTGTGGAATTCGGATGAGGTTTCTTGCGAGCCTTTTTTGTTTTGCCCCTTACCGTGGCCATTCGCTACTGGAGTTTTTATATTCTTTTTCTGCCAATGGTACCTTGTTGCATTCGTTTATGTGACATCTCTATTAGTCAATTTAATATTACCAGAGTTTCTTTTATTTCCTTAAAAGGTATTTTCAAGTGGGTTTTGAGCACTGATATGTAATTTGTCTTTATCCTACTTCTTACTGCTACTGTTGTTAGTGTTGTTTTTATTTTGTGATTGTTAAAGCTGAAAGAAATATTTATCTTAGGATTCTGAATGTGCTTCCTATGCAATGTTTCAGCTATAGGGATATTGACTCTGTCTGGGATAGTGCTTCTGCCGGTTCTTCTTCCTGTCGCCGCAACTGATGTAGGTATCAAGACTAACATTGACCGCCACAGCAATGATACTTTCAGCAACCTCGACAAATTCGCAATGGGAAACGTCAAGGTAAGTACATGATTTTCCTTTATAATGCTTGGGCTTAGGATTTTAGTGAAATGCAAAGTAATCAGATTAGCCGGGATTACGAATGCCAAGCCTCTCGAGTTTTGCCACAGTCCCACACTGGGCAGTAGCGTAAATGTGTGGAAACAAGTGAATTGTGTTGAAATGTGTTAAATGGGCCCCAAAACAATTAGCCAGGAGGCCTTTTACCACGTAGAAAACCAAACCCAGACGCATCTCAAGCACCTTTTCCTGTACTTCAAAATGACTTAAGGCCTTTTCATGCACACTTCAAGCCTCTAAGCGGTGTGACACTTCCATGACACTAACAAAATGTCATACCGTTTATAATGATTGAGAAAGCTTTAGTTGCAATTACATTCCTTTCAAGTCAAGCTGGATTTGTTATCCTGTATAAAATCTTCAGGAAGGTAGTCTCAGTATAGTCATGTTGAGTGTCATTTGGACAGGGGGATGCAGGCAGCCTATTTTGACAGGTTGAAATATTTTTGGACACGCTGATATCTATGATGGATAACATGGACTAGAGTCATAAAGAGAAATTTATGCAGTTTTGTCTCCTGAACATCTGAAATCACGTGTAGCCCACACTGATGTATCGTTTATTTTGCTATTTTGTTTTTTTTTTTTTTCCTGCCAAACCTTGAAGTTTTTGGAGGCAGCATCTAAGAAATACTAAAATAGCAACTCATTTCTGTTTGTTTCTTTTGTCATTTTTTTTTTACCTATATTTGGTGGATCTATGTTACAGGAGAAGAGTCAGAGGCTGTGGGCTTTTCTACTTTCTACCTACTGGGTTACTTTTGTTACGATGTATATGCTATGGAGGGCGTACAAGCATTGTTCCGTGCTAAGAGCTTTATCGCTAGCATCATCTGAAGAAAAACCTGAGCAATTTGCTGTACTAGTTAGAGACCTCCCTCCGCCTATAAAAGGCCAAACTCGAAAAGAACAGGTTGATTCATATTTCAGAAAGCTCCACCCAGATGCATTCTACCGATCTCTGGTGGTCACAAACATCAAGGAGGTACCCAATTTCTCATGGTTTTTGGCTAGTTTGAACCTCTATACATGACGACACACACTTCAACATGTGAAATTGTGTCTTATGCCATATGATGTGGTGCAAATAGGTTCTGCCTAAATAAAATATAATTTGGTTCGAAGTTGTATGACCTGCTTATTTTCATTTGCTGTATACTATTTCAGGCCAATAAGATCTGGAAAGAGTTAGAGGGATACAGAAAGAAACTTGACCGTGCTGAAGCCGTATTTGCGGCATCAAAAACTGCTGGCAAACCTGAAGGAACAAGGCCCACTAACAGAACTGGCTTCCTTGGTCTCATTGGAAAGAAAGTTGACACAATTGACTTCTGCAACGAGAAGATCAAAGAGCTGGTGCCAAAACTAGAGGCGGAACAGGGGAACGCCATAAAAGAAAAGCAACAATGTTCCGCCATTGTATTCTTCAACAGCAGGATCGCTGCCGCCTCTGCAGCCCAGACCCTCCATGCACAGAAGGTCGACCACTGGACAGTAACAGAAGCCCCTGAACCTTGTCAGTTGATATGGACAAACCTTTCCATCAAGTTTTGGGGGAGGCAGATTAGAGAGAAGGTTGTGTATGTAATTGTTTTTTTGACTGTAGTTTTTTTCATGATCCCAATCGCATTCGTCTCAGCATTCACAACTCTTAGGAATCTAAGAAAGGTTCTATCCTTCTTGAAAGTGATAGTTGACATTCCTGCTGTTAAGTCAGTATTAGAAGCTTATCTGCCTCAGATTGCCCTTATTGTGTTCTTGGCTTTGCTGCCAAAGCTGCTCTTGTTTCTGTCTAAAACAGAAGGCATCCCTTCTCAAAGTCATATTGAGCGAGCAGCTTCTGGGAAGTACTTCTACTTTGTTGTGTTCAATGTCTTCATTGGAGTTACTGTGGGTGGGACATTGTTTACCTCATTGAAGACGATTCTCAAGAGTCCTGGTGATATTATATCCATGTTGGGGAAGAGCCTGCCTAAGAATGCAACCTTCTTCCTCACATTCGTTGCTTTGAAGTAAGAATTATTTGTTCCTTTTAATTCTTCTCGTTGTCATTTATTTATCCAAGAATCATTGGCCTAGATAATACAATCACTTCTCAAAAATTCTGGTCTTATCTCTGAATCATAACCATTTTCTCGGCCAAGTGAATGGCATGAAGAGATGGTTGGATGGACGATTGAAGCCATTGATCATCCAGAGGGGTTCATCACTGCATGGGCGACCTTTCTGAAAGGGGTTCCTTCCATGTTTACATGGGCTATGAGCTACACTACGCTGGTTGGGTCTCCACAGTAAGCCATTGGACCTTGTGGCGACCTGGCTTTTTGAGAATGCACAAACCGAACCCCTCCTATTTCCTTTAGCATAATGAACTAGTTATCCACTTATCCAAGTATACCTTATTCAATCTACTAGTTGTGCTTCTGGTACAGCAATATGAATTGAATTTTTGACTTTTTTGTCATCAGATTCTTTGTTGGCTATGGACTTGAGCTGTCCCGTTTGGTCCCTCTGATTATCTTCCATCTCAAAAGGAAGTATCTTTGTAAAACCGAAGCAGAGGTGAAAGAAGCTTGGGCTCCTGGAGATCTTGGTTTTGCCACTAGAATTCCCAATGACATGTTGATTATTACAATCACCCTCTGCTACTCAGTAATAGCTCCTTTGATCATCCCATTTGGTGTCGTCTATTTTGGCCTTGGGTGGCTTATTCTTCGGAACCAAGTGAGTATTAAAATTCCGATTCATTTTAATACTGTATTTAATGTCATTGCACTATTGGTTCTTTCAAAACATCAATGAAAATTCCCCTTCCTTTATATTCTTATTGACCATCTTCCAAATTCCATTGTCATTTTTAAAAAAATTAGAGGTGAGAAATGCAAAAGCTAGTGGAGGGCCAGCTACCGTTGGGAGATGCATGTCATGAAATGAATGTGTATCAGATTGTGTTTATGTGCATAGATCTTTCTACTACACATGCATAACCCAACATCCTGCAAAGGTGGCCAAAGAATGTGTTGTATGCTACAACATGGACTGAACATGGCCCACACTTGCAAGATTAGGTAGAATCTAGCCTTTGTTCCAGTTTTGCTCTAGGTGATCTCTAGGGCCACAATCCATGGTTTCAGAAGGTAAACATGGCCATTCCAATTCTGTTTCTTTCATATCCCTTCCAGAGATGTTAAAGTCAGTCAACCAAAAAGCAAGGAGTATAACTGTATTTGATCATTTGGACTTGGGTACTTGATGCTGATTTTTCTTGTTTCTTTTTTTACTCAGGCATTGAAAGTTTATGTTCCCAAGTATGAGAGTTATGGGCGGATGTGGCCTCACATTCACGTACGGGTTGTTGCAGCTTTGATGCTCTACCAGCTGACCATGATTGGCTACTTCGCGATTAAGAAATTTTACTATGCTCCCTTCCTCCTCCCCCTTCTCATATTCTCTGCACTTTTCGCATATGTCAGCAACAAGCGTTTCTACCTCGCTTTTCAACATGTCCCTCTTGAAGTTGTCAGCCAGCCTTCTAAGGAAATCCCCCCCAATATGGAATCTGTTGTTGCAGCTTATGTTCCTCCTTGCTTGAGCGTGGAGAAGTACCATGAAGAGGTGGTTGTTACTTGAAAATTGATGAAAGGGCTTGACTTGTAAATTTATGTATTTCCACTTTTGGGGGTCTTCTGGACTTTGTAGTCAACAGCACTAGCATCCATCATTCAGGTTACATGTTGATATCACAAACTAGTACACCACCAATTTATGTAATTTGGGTCTTTGTGAGATGGACTTTCTAGTAATATTATGATTCCTTTGTGAGAATAGTTTGTATTTGCACCATTTATAGCTTCAGAGAAATGGGTGATATCCTGACTAGCGAAAAAAAATAAAGAACAAAGTCTGTTGCGGGAGTAGGGGTTAGTAGTCTGTTGCCGGGGGAGGGGTTAGTAGTCTGTTGCGGGGGTAGGGGTTAGTAGCTTCAGAGAAATGGGTGATATCCTGACTAGCGAAAAAAAAAGAACTCTGTTGCGGGGGTGGGGGTTAGTAGTCTGTTGCGGGGGGAGGGGTTAGTGTGTGCACCGTTCAAAAATTCATCACACAACGTAATATATAGAATGTATAATTCCATTTTTCTGTATGTTAGTATGGAGAGGATATCTTAATTCCTTGTAAATCCCTAAAATGCCTTGTTTGCAATTTGTTCTACTCTTCCTTTGACTTTACTAACCCCCTACTTTCTCTTTATAGAAACTGCGGATTGACTCTAGCCATCCTTCAGCGTTTGTCTGATACATCTTTTTGCTTTTTGAATCATGTATCTCTGGCATATTCTTGAAAGTTCGTATCCTCCGATAGTTTTCTTACCTTCAAACTATGAAGCCCACCATTAGTCATTTACTCCATTTCACACAGCACATTTAATCGGTGGCCTATTGGCATATTTAAATTTTCAGGCATGATTTTATCACCCGAACCAGTCAAATCTTTTCAATGAATGCTGAAATGTCCGGGCCATGATGCTGCAATGTCCTGAGGCCCTGAGAGAAAGTTGAGCACGGCCCAATTCTATATTTTTCTGCTTGGATTACAAATCCATATAGAACAGGACTTCCCTAAAAGAGTGTTTTGAATCTTGTAAGTGGCAGCAAAATTGGCAGGTGTTATTAGTCTGCGGTCCACTGGATGGTGCAGGTGTTATTAGTCTGCGGTCCACTGGATGGTGCAGCTGCAAGACTCATAAATTTCCAATCAAATATTCATTTCCAAGGAAAAAAATCGATGTTACAAATGTGCGGAGTGTATTTCCAAGTGTTACCTGTCCAAGTAATATTTTGGTTTAGACGACGAACCTTTTACGCAATTGTTGTAGCCTGATGCCTTGGCTTCTTGGGAGATAACATTATCCACACTCCCCTTGCTGAAAAACTTCCAAGTTCCTTAAAGCATCTACTTGTTCCTTTAAAATGCAAAAGTTCGTTGGCAGATGTAAGGATGGGCATCAGGATTGCATCCCAGAAGATGATGGTGCTGACCTGATTATTTGGTCAATGGCATGAACAAATGCCTTTGCCCTTGAAGTCTCATTTCCCCCACAGCTGCACTTGACAGGCACCAGCTGGTGTGAATGATTGGCCTCCGCAGGGTGTGGACAATCAGTGACGCCTACGCAATGAACAGCCCGGATCTTCCATGTAGGCCACATTAGTTTCCATATAATTAGCCATATAAAAGGGGTAATAAGGCTCTTCACCTGCGTCCTTGGTGGTGCAGGTTTGAATCCTGAAAACCCCCTCTAGAAAATAGAGACCAAGTTGTGCATCTCCCCTCCCCAAACCCCTGCATAATTGGTGAGAGCCTTGTGCACTAGGTGCATACTTTTCAAGGCATTATCTAGCATTATGGTAAGATTCTTCACCTTCTTGGTGATGCGAGTTTGAGTCAGAGAAATATTCTCTTTAAAAAATAAAGGTCAGGCTGAATATAAATCGCACACCCTACACCCGATTTGCAGAAACCTCATGCGCTTGGTACATCCTTGTTTTTTATTCCTATTTTTCCTCGGTATGAGCAACCAACTGGCTGTGATTCTGCGATCCTGCTACGTTTGCTGCCCACCATCCCATCGCAATCCACATCCTCTATTTACAGTGCAAGATTTCTCAGCATGAAATGAATCTCCTCAAATCTTGCATTGGATTGATCCCCGGCATGGAACAAGTGAACCTTGTCTTTGAGTATAATCCAGCTGCAACCAGGATTCTTCTTCACCCTCCTTGATTTCTTGATCATCCTCAGCTCGTCCTCATCTTTGCTCAGTCCAGCGTCTGAGTACATGTTGGACAGAACTGCATAAGCAGTTGCACTACCTGGATCCATCTCAAAAAGATGTTGAGCTGCAAGCTTTGCGAGACCAAGGTCTGTGTGAATCCTACTTGCTCCAAGTAGAGCTCCCCAAACAGCTGCATGAGGTTGAAATGGCATCAAATTAATCAGAGCCATTGCTTCTTTTAGTAACCCTGCCCGTCCAAGAAGATCAACCATGCACACATAGTGGTCAGGCCCTGGCTCAATGCAGTAAGAACGTTTCATGGATTTGAAGTATGCCCATCCTTCTTCAACTAAACCCACATGAACACAGGCTGAAAGAACACCTAAGAAAGTTATACCATTGGGCTTGTAGCCCCTGATCTCCACTTCTTTAAATAATTCTAGTGATTCTAGCCCAAATCCATGGTGGGCAAATCCTGTGATCATCGAGTTCATGGAAACAAGAGTTGGCTCCTTGATACTGGAAAAAACTACATAGGCATCAGTTATATTACCACATTTTGCATACATAGAGACAAGGGAATTTTTAACGGATATGTTGGATCCCAAATATGTCTTCACAACACACGCATGAATCTGGATTCCTTGGTTCAATACTGCTAAACCTGCAGATGCACTGAGCATACTGCTTAAAGTTAGAGAACTGGGCTTGACACCTTCTTGAGCCATCTGAATAAACCACCAAAAGGCACATTCATATTCCTCATTACCCACAAACCCAGAGATGATAGCTGTCCAAGCTACATCATCTTTTTGAGGCATGTCCGCAAAAAGACTGATAGATTCTTCAATCCGCCCTCTATTCATCAACCCAGCAACCATAGCAGTCCACGAAACAACATCCCTTTGCGGCATTTTCTCAAAGAGTGCATAAGCCTCTTCAATTTTATCATTTTGGACATACCCAGCAATGAGAGAATTCCAAGAGACTATATCCTTGCTAGTCATGAAAGTAAATACGGTTTTGGCAGCGTCCATCCACCCCAGCCCAGAATACATGCTGATGATAGCATTGCTTAGAAAGGCATCACATTCAAAACCCATGGAAATAACCAACCGATGAACCTGGATGCCTTCAACTAATCTACCCAAATTTGCACAAGCATCCAAAATTACAGTCAGTGTAGTAGAATTGACTCTGACACCTGCCCTTCGCATCCCTAAGAAGGTTCCAAAACCTTCTTCCCACATTCCAACCTTAAAATATCCATCAATCATTGCAGTCCAAGAAACCACATTCCGCTCTGGCATCATCTCAAAAATTGCTCTAGCATCATTGATTCTCCTCTCCTTGCAATATCCATCTACCATTGAGCTCCAGGAAACAACATCTCTATCCAACATCCCCTCAAAAATCCTAACTGCCTCTTCGAATTTGTCAGCCTTCAAATACCCAGAAATCAAAGCATTTGAAGCAATGGGATCGCGCCCAGTCAGAGGCATCTCAGAATACAGTTTCTCAGCCTCACTCAACATCCTCACACGCACAAAGCCTGTGATCATTGCAGTGTCTGAAACCACATTCCTACATGGCATTTTATAAAACAGCTCTGAAGCTTCTGCAATCCGAAGGCTGCGGACATAAGCAGTAATCATTGCATTCCAGGATGCAGTATTTCTCTCCGGCATTTTTTCAAACAAGGCTCGGGCCTTCTCAGTCTCACCATTATCTGCATATGCTGTGAGCAATGCTGTCCAAGAGACAACATCTTTAATCGGCATTCGATCAAACACAGATTCCGCCTCTACGAGATTCCCCTCCCTCCCATTTCGGGTAATCTGGGAATTGCAAAAAATGAGCACATTGCTGCGTCTGCAGTTGGGAGAGTTGGGTCTCCAGATTTTTGGTTTCGAAAAGATTTTTGTTGCAGGAAACGAATTCCGGTGGACGGCACCAGTAAAATCCGAGTAAACGTAGCGTTTGGCGACAATGGGAGAAATGGGTTTTTCTAGCATGATCGAATTCACGGAATTTTCATATCATGATCGGATGAAGAACCAACCGACCCCATTCTCATTGTACATGTGCTCTTGTTTCATTGTTTTACTCTCTATCAAACACACCGCTGAGCAACGAAGTCAGAGAGAGAGAGTTGCAACTTACAACGAAATCCTCCGCGAAATCTTTCACATAATAGTTGTTACAGACAACCGGACAAAAACAGGAACGTGGAAAAGTGAGCGAAGATGTAACCAAAAGAGTGCAAATGAGCTGAATAAAAAAAATAAATAAGTTTTATTATAAAAAAAAATTCATTACACAGTTGTGGAAAAAAATTTCAATTTTTTTTCACGGTTATCAAACATACCCTCAAATTATTTATTTAATATATAAATATAATAATTTATTTCATCATTGTTCATATTTTCAATTATTGTCTGGTAGCGATTTTCATGACACAGTTATTCGGACCACACCATGGCAAGATTCTTCAGTTTTTGGCCCAGTTTGGAATGGAAGACTGCATTCCATAGGTACAGTGCACCTGGCACACCACCACCCTTAATCATTGGAAAGTAGCTCCCCAGCAGCTAGACATTGCCAAAGTTGCTGCGACACATGCTGGCCTATCATTTCGGTCACTGGTCAGCCTTTCATCAAATGGTGTGGCCAGAAATGTTCCTAGCTAGCTAAACTGGAAAAGCTAATTTCCAATTTATTAAAACCAACCTGAATTGTTTCCCCGACCTCAACAGGATTTGTTGGGCTTGGATTAGATTTTTTTTTTATTGGGTAATAAAATTAGGGTTTGATTAACTTTGTAAGGAAAATATGGTGCTGTGTGACCACAACATCGTGCGCAGAAAAACATGGGTGCCATGTCAAATGAAAGCGTCATGAATTAGGACATGGTGCATGCATGGTGTTGGGTATCATCGTCGTACCGAAGAGTTTTTATTGTTATTATTGTTTTTACCCTCACGCGGCCCATGCATTGCACGTGGGCATCCCACATGTGAGAGAGAAGAAGGAAAACATGAGCGAAATTGAGCAAATTGTACCGAAACCCAACAAAATAGACTGGAAAGTAGCCGTCTCGGCAGTCTTTGTCTAGAACTTGAGCCATGCAATCTGATCGAATCGTACGTGTTTTGCTGCCCAAAGGCCAAAACCAAAACAAGCGTGCTCCAGTCGTTCGAGTGATCAGACCGCAAAAAGCATTCATTATTGAGTGCTTTTGATGAGCCAGAGATGTGACAGCCACTTCCCGCTGTTTAGCTCACGTTCGAATCAAATAGGGAGAGACAAGGGAAGAAACCAATGTTTAAAAAACCGTACTTGCTACAGATGCGACAGCCACACCCCCTGGTCCCGAGATTTGAGGTCACGTATGAATCCACCAATACGGAGAGACCAGGAAAGAAACACCAGTGTTCTGAACCTTCCTGTCGAACCGGTCGGTTTGGTTAACAATCGGTTTTCTAAAAAAGATTAATTTGTGAGGGAAGCTAAACCTCGAATCAACCAATCCATGTTGCCAATCAATCCTTAGACGGAGTCAAAACGATATGCAGGTTCACTGATTTGGTGATCCAGACCGCCGAGCCTGTACAATGCACAAATGTCGATGCACTGATACAAATACGTTCCGTTGAATAGTTCTCCCGTTTAAGCAGCGATATTAGGAAAAATTATAGAGTATTCGTCGTACACATGGTCACCGGATTGAAAGAATTTGCACTGACATTGTGGTTAAAAAGGAGGAGAAGCCAGGGGCGTTTTATTATATAAATCGAAATAAGAATTATAATTTAATGATAAAAAGCATATTCGTAGATGAAAATCTACTGTTTGATTCTCAAAAATTACTTTTTCTTATTAAATTCTTACATGAAAACATTTTCAATGGATCGAAAGTAGACGGCATGCTGCTAGTGACCGGTTCAAGCATCCCGAGACAAATACTAGCGAACAAATTCACAGGCATCAATAGAATCATTCCACTCACGGGTCTATTATACTATGAACAAATCAGAGACACTGGAATCAACAAGAATAACTCTCATTTCTCTCTCTCACTCTTGCTCATTCAAACGTCGCCATTGCCGGCCTCTCCAAGTAGGGCATCTGCGTACTCTTGCACAACATTCCACGCTACATTCACGTGCCGCTCTTCGGTAAGCGTCGCGCCCACTGCGAAACGGATCATGTAAATGCCCCCCACCACTGCATGCGTCATGTAAACTCGCCCAGACGCGTTCATGGCCTCCAGCAGCTTGCGATTGAGCTCGTTGGCGACCTCCTCACCGAACCCATTTTCGTATACCGCGTCTCCCGCTGCCTTCTTCGGCGGCAAGAGACGGAAGCAGACCATGGCGAACGTCCTGGGAACGACTATCTCAAACCTCTTGTCCATGTTCACCAGCTCTTCGAACAACTTGGCCATCTTGACATGGCTTCTTAGGAAATTACGTAGGTTGGCGACGCCATAGCTGCGCAGCACGAGCCACAGCTTCAAGGACCTGAACCGGCGGCTGAGCGCGATCTGCCAGTCCTTGTAGTCGACCACCTGCTTCGACTCGGTCGCCTTGTTCCTCAAATACTCGGGATTGGTTGAGAGCGCCTTGACAAGAGCGCTTGGATCTTTGACCCACATGCAACAGCAATCCAGAGTTGTGAAGAACCACTTGTGCGCATTGAGGCTAAACGAATCTGCATTCTCCACACCATCGATGAGGTGCCGGAACTCCGGACAAATGCATGCGCTGCCGCCGTACGCGGCGTCGACGTGGACCCACATTTCGTAATCCTTCGCAACCTCGCATAAAGGCCCAATGGGATCGACGGCCGTGGACGACGTGGTGCCGACAGTGCAGCAAAGGAAGAAAGGCACAAGCCCATCTTCGACGTCCTTCTTGATAGCGGCGCGTAAGGCCTTCGGCGAGAGGCCAAATGCGGTGGACTTGGAGGTCGCCACAGGGCGGAAGTTGGATGGGTGGATTCCGGCTATCTGGCCGGCCTTTTGGAGGGCGCAGTGGGTCTGGTCGGAGCCGTAGACCACCAGCCGCCCGATGTTCTCCCTCCCGATCTTGTTCAGCATGCGGTCGCGGGCGGCGGTCATGGTGCAGAGGATGGCCTCGCAGGTAGTCCCTTGCAGGACGCCGCCGCCATCGCCAGCGAACAAGAACTGCGTGGGGAGCTTGAGCATCTTGCCGAGCCAATCCATGACGATGGTCTCAAGCTCTGTCGCGGCGGGAGACGACATCCAGTTGAATCCGACGATGTTGAATCCGGTGCTGAGCATCTCGCCGAGGAAGCCAGCTGTGCTGCCGCTGGAGGGGAAGTAGGCGAAGTAGTTGGGGCTCTGCCAATGCGTGATGCCGGGGACGATATCGGTTTGGATGTCTTGCATGATAGCTTCCATGGGCTCTGGGTTGTATGGGGCAGCCTCCGGTAGACGTTTGCGGAGGTAGCCGGGCTCCACCTGGCTCCGGACCGGGTATTTCTCGATGTCACGGTAGTAGTCGGCTAGGAAGTCGATGACCATGTGGCCCTGCTTTCTGAATTCTTCAGGATCCATGGGGTTGATTGGCCCCACGGGGGTGTTTTCAAGAATATCAGTGTGGAGGCTGCCCATTTTTATGGAGAGAGAGAGAGAGAGAGAGAGAGAGAGAGAGAGAGAGAGAGGAGAGGAGAGGTGCGTTGGAGCGGGGAAGAAAGCGAAGGGGAGGGTGCGAATAAATAGGGTAGTAAAGAGCTGGTGGGAAGGTGAGGCGGGGCCCACTCGGAGAATGCATCCGGATCGCAAGTCCAACACATGGGCTGCAGCCAGCCTTTTGGTAGGTTAAGGAACGTGGAAACCCCTCGCGTGCCAAGGGTAAAAAAACGCAGAAAAAAGGAGATGTAGAAGAGCGTGACACGTGCCAATCAGCGCGTGCTGGCATCAGGGCATCCCTAGCGGCTACAGCGGCGAAATGAGGAACGAGACGGTGCTGGTCTGTGGTCAAAACATCACGCATGAACCGAATCCGCGGGACGATTTTCCAACGACAGGAGAAAAAAAAAAAAAAAAAGATGACTTGATTTGAAAATAAGCAGTTTAAGATAAAAACTAATGATCTTTAAAAAATTACGTACCTTTTTTATCAAAAATTAAAGGCCTGTTTGAAAATTAGTAAAATACAATTAAAAGAAAATTTTGAAAAAAAGAAAAAGTGAAAAAATTATACGGCAGAAATTTTGGGTTTTGAGCGTCTTCCGTTATGAGAAATCTATTGAGCCTGTGCATGTGAGTTAGGCTAAGCCGAATTTAATATTGTAGAAAATACATCAGAAATGGTATGAATGGTAGTTTTCAGCTGGGGTTTTGTTAAGAACTATGGTTGAGAACTTAAAATGGGAGGAGGAGACGCAAGACTTTTCCATCTATGTGGTTGTAAGTTTTAGAACTCAATGGTATGTGATTGATTGGGAAGAAGGGACGTAAGGCTTTCCGAACATAAACCTCTGTCTAACCCTGCATGAACCATAATGAATCTAATTCCCCTTTATCATGGTATTTTCCTTTTTGTGTTGAAGGAATTTTCACATACATTCTTTAGCCACTGTATTAGTAATCAGGACATCAAGTGCGAGTCAAACGGCCATGAATTGGGTGTTAGCTGTTTGGACGATTGAGATTTGTTGATTTGTCCGACAAGGAGATCAAAAAAAGGTGCAATTAGTTGAGGCTTCTGCCGAAAGAAGCGATGAGATTTGACGCACGGTCACATCGTTGGTGGATTCTTCTATTCACACGACATGCGAATGAAGAGCCACCCGCTCGAATTGAATCTGATTTCTAAACACCTCGGTCCAATTTAATTTTATTTAATCTAACCTTTAAGACCTAAAACCAAGAGCTTACTTGGAAAATTCCAACAAACCGGTTCCATCGTCGCACTGCCATTTCATAAAATGCAAAGTTATAGACTAGAAATATTTTAATTTCCGAAAATAATTTGTTGCCTGTCTGCCAAATGCGGCGTGTGGATGGTCCGGATGCATGTCAGAAATCGGTTTCATATTACTCCGACTAAGAGGATTACATTGTGGCTATTTTGTAAAATGAAGAGAAGAACCGCGATGGACGGTATTCATTCTACAAAAGTAATGAAATTTCATGGACGGTCACAGCCCTGAGCCCAGCTTGTAAGATTATTGGAATGGATCGAAGACATCTGTTGGAAGAGAGGAGAATCCAATGAGCGATTTCAACACATCATGGTCAGGTGGAGTCAGAATTGCAATCTGAACTTGTTGTGACAAGTAGACTCGCGTTTCCCTTTGTCAAGCACCGGATCTGCCACGGATCCAAATTACTCCACGTGCACATGTAGTGCACACTCATATGTAGACACACGTCGCCGAGAACTGAGATGACAGAGACACACAGTAGAAAATACGAACGATTCACCAACCACGGACACGAAAAATAGTTGGTGGTAGGTTTTAAGAGAAAAGCTGTACTTCCAATGGAACAAGACTTCTGTGGGCACTTTGGTATGCCATGTCGACCAATATAAATTATGTAAAGAGAATGAAAATAAATAAATATTACATCAATTTATATTTTAAATTTGGGGCATTTGCAGATTTTTTTTACACAGCTTACACAATATTGTAGACTCACCCACATATATATATATATATATATATCAATAAGATCATCACGCTATGTCCTGCTTGAGTAAAATTTAAAATCACTCCACTTCTCCTTTGACCTCGCCTTATAAACCAACCCACCTTCAAGTTCAACCGTCTCCTTCTGGGTTCTACTTATGGTTTCTACATATACCAAACTCACCTTATCCAAACCGGTGGCGCGCACCCTGCCTAGTGTGTATTGAATTCTCCATCATCCACCAACCCCCATCATCAATTCATTGCCATCATCAGCTCTTCCTCACGCTTACAAAAGACGAGGGCTGATTCTAGAGAGGGTTGACCCTTTACTCTCCCAAAAGCATTGCTCTGGCGCGGACTCGCAGCTTAAAAACATTTTTGTTTTCATGAAAAACATCACCGCAACGCCCCATGAACTGGCCATTTCGCCTGTGCAGTGATGGATAATTTTCATAAATGCTTTTAAATTTTGATCAAATTACACCTCACACTACTTAACTTGATTCTTTACAAATGTATTCTTAAGGTTTGATTTCTCGTTCATGCATATCCCCACGTCATGGTCCACCAAGAATTGTTACATGTGTCGTTATAAATTAAAAATTAATATTTTTCAATAGTTAAAATACATTACGAGATTTATAAAACACATTTTTACTCTCTTTTCACCCCTTCTTGTCCTCGGTCTTCCAAAGCTCTCTACTTTAAAATATGAAAATTATATCATTTAAAACAGTATATGCATTTTAAGACAGTGAAAATGTATTTTATAATCCCCTGGTCGTATTTTTTGTTATTTAGAAATCTTAACCTGAATTTCTAATAACGATTCTTGATAGACCAGAGGTTCAAGGATGAGCATGGAGCTGAGGGTGGGCAATTCCACCCATCAAAATTTGAAACATATTTTAAGTTACTAAATTAGAAAACGTTGTCATTCAACCTGCTAGGAATCCACGTAACAAGGTCACCGGTCAACAACAAAGCAATTTGCTCTAAGTGGTAGAACTTTGTTATAGAATTGAGACTACCCAGGGGGGCCGCCTCCACAATATTCTAGACGGACTGTATTCCCACGGTTTTTCAAAACGTGTTTTGCTGGTTAGGAGACTACGCGGAACTTATATACTAAGATATTTTACCAAAGCTGGGCGATATAGGGTCAAAAACATATTTGACATCCAACATGTGTTGATCTGGCATGAACACCTGTCATCACTGGACTGGAGCTTACTTACGCAATCTTCTCTCCAAATCAGAGGGAATCCCTAGGGATGTTTCTAAGAAGTTTATACTGAGTGGATCTTGCTGAAAAGTTGGGGGATTTTGCCTACAACAGGGGATATTCTACCCTAACTTCTCTCTACCTCATACAATGTAAAATTTTCTTTCTCCCTCTCATTCCAATTCTCTAGTCAAAGGACATTTTACAAAAATAAAAAAATAAAAAATCTTCTTCTCTTTAATCTTTAATTCTATAGTGAAAGGAGACTTCACTGACTTAGCATCAAAGTAGCCTCGTTGAGTTCCATGCCCTACAGTTTTGGAGTCTTGAATTTCGACACGGACACACCACATTTGCACTTTCGCCCATTTGTAAGTTTGATCATGCATTCATGAAGCGCTTAGGCTAATGGAGATATTGAAATAATGGAAGAAAGATTGAATTATTCTTATAAGCCTTAAGCTAACCACTTATGGTATTATTTAGGATAATATAATAAAAATATTTGAATATGTAATATAAAAAATAAAATACATATTTTTTAAAATAAAAAAATAATTAAATTATTTATAACTATATTTTTTCTTTTGATTTAAAAGTATATTCTATTTTTATTTAATTATCATAAGTTTAATTGAAATGATAGAAAAAAATAATAATAAATTAATGATGAGAATAATTTGGTGTATTGGATATTTTGAGAATTAAACATTATTTATTTGTAGGAGTGGTTTAGGAATACAAGAATTTAATATATGGGAGAAGCATCTAATCTAATTCTTATAAACTTTTTTATAATCTCTATCAAACATAATTGATTTTTTAGATATACTTATTTTAAGAAATAAAAATTAGCTAGTGTAGCCGGTACACCATGTACGTGAAAACTTGAGAATTTATTTATGTAAATTATAAATTTTTCTTTTCTATTTTCGTGAATTGCAAAACTTATCCACCAATGAAATTTTACCTGGATCTTTAGATGACAAGTACATCATGTACTCTGTTACACTGACTAATTACCCTTCAAAAAATAAGCTATAGGTATGAAAGATAAGTCAAAATCAGACGGGGCCAAAGATAGTCATGTCTGCATGTGATCAGCAACCATGAAGTCAAATCCGCATGGAAATGGTACGTATGCATGTGACGATCCGGCCTGCGACACGTGTTATTTTGTGAATTTTCGTTCTGAAGATTGATTCATTGCTCTCGGCAATGAATGCGTGATGATTAATTGCGAGAAAAAGAAAGATGCGGAGAACACAAGAGAGCTCTTAAAGACAGCGAAAAAGGACGTATAAGTGTCGCACTGATAAATAAGATCTTATCCACATAAGAAATATTTTCACCACCAATGTGGTCGTGAAAATTATCTTAATTTATGACTTAAGTAGGCTACAATATTAATCTCAATTTAGGGGACTCGATAATATAGAATGCAAGTAATTGAAATATAATTGTGCCTCACTTTTTACACTCATTTCAGAGGATATTTTTTGCCTTCTAAAAAATATGCAATTTCTAATGTTGGAATGACTGGCTACCACCGGAAGTTAATGTTAGGGACCTGTTTGAATAAGTTGTAAAACTACAAGGGCACATTTGAGAAATTAATTTGTATGGATTTAATTTTGTCAAAAGTTAAGAGCAAAAATGCAAATTAATGTATAATGAGTGATCCTAAGTGTCATATATTTAGTAGATAATTTTTTATGGTGTTATATAGTAGACTCAAGTTGATCCTAATACAAGGCCATCGGGCATCACCTGCTTTTTGGCATCTTAGCAGCAAAAGATAGGCTTATGGTCAAAGATCCTGATTGATCCGATAATTCCATCCGTTAATCCACTTATTCAATTTTTAATATCTAATTTCTTAAACTCTTCTCTCTCTCTCTCTCTCTCTCTCTCTAACTAGTTGTCCCTTTGTTTTATTGGAGATACATTCAGACTCTATTGTCCCTTTGTTTTATTGGAGGCATACCTTTATGGAATTTAGTTATTGTTGGTTTTAAAAGTTGCAACTGTATGCTATTTTTTAAGTATTTATTAAAGGGTTTCTAAAATTATTACTATATTTTATCATGACATAAATTACATAATTAATAACTTAGTCACTTTAATTTTTTTCTTTGAATTTATTCAAGATAAAAATTCCAGACATGAATCAAACCCAAATTTTCACTAACATAGTTGGAATTAAAGTTTAATCGCCAGGATTAGAATTAAAATTAAGTTACGTAAACAAGGTTAGGATTATAATCTATTCTTGGGAATTGTATCGTGGTTGTCAAAACTCTCCGATTTGCATGCTTGACTGGCAGTTGAGATTACAATCAATGACTAACAGCATAATATCATTACTTTCTCCTGTTAGACACCCCTTCCATAGGCGGCCAGTAGCTTATTGTTAGCGGCTTTTAGTACTTCAGCCTGCTTTGTAGGCATTAATTAGCTGCTTTGTTTTTTGCTGCTGTTTACCATTACCACCGTAACGCCTGTATATCATCTGAGTATATGATAAACATGTGATATTTCTCATGTAAAGATTACGTGTGTACATTCAATTAGGTTGAAGAATCTATTTAAACCCCATTATTCCTTGTTTATCAAGCATGCTTGTCTCTCAATTGAGTTTGTTCGTTTCTTTAGTGGGCAACAAAACTATCAAAAAATGATTATTTTATATTTTTATATATAAAAAATTTATTTATTTTATTTTTATTGTTAATTATTATCCCCAATTATAACAAATCATTCTTTCTTTTCCGCTCACTTTTCCATATTAATTTTATTACTACATTTTTTCCCAAACATATTGATGCGAACTATTTTAAAATTGTAAGATTATGTTGACTGTAACTACTATTATGTGAAAGATTTCGAGAAGGATTTTGTTGTAAGTTGCAACTCTCTCTGACTTCGTTGCTCCAAAGGTGTGGTTGATAGAAAGTAAAACTTACATGTAAAATGAGAATGATGTCGGTTGGTTCTTCATCCAACCATGTCTTTGTTTACTAACAGCTTCAAATATTGCTCTGGAGTTAGTCTTCTTTACAAAATAACTATATTTGCATTATATTCACACGTGAAAAGTTAATAACAGAAAATCGATAAAGTGACATTCTAGCATCGACATTACAGTTAAACAAGTAATCAAGAATTAATAAATATTAATTTTATTGCATGAGTTTCTTTTTATTATTAATTCATTTTTTTTACTTTGAGGGTGTTTGTGGCTGTTAGGGACAGTTGGCGACACCATCTGGTTTTAAATATGAGACAATTCAATGCGGATGAAAATCATCACCAACGAGTGGGTTACATATTCAACTTTCGCGTTGGAGACAACAATAAAAGCAAATCTACTGGAGTGAATTTGCCCTCTCTTTGAATGTAAGTCCCTACTTGGAATGGAGAAGCTGGGTGAAAAAGTTTTTTTTTTTTTTAACATTAGTGTTTTGCATCTTAACTACCTAACAATTCTATTTTTACTGATTTTATTTATATTTTAAATTATTATTTCTCATCTTTTATATAAAAGTCTATATATTTTATTTTTATTTATTTATTTCTAATTATTATCCCTTGTAACATCTCATGGCTCTTTTTTTCCCCTTCGTTTCTTAATTTTTTCCAATATCTTTTATCTATTCACAAGTGCACCCTAAATGCATGCTCTTTAGGAGTTTCATAACTTAATTTCTGAAAATTTTTCCAAAAAAATATTTTATTTAAATATTTAAATATGCAGGACCCCAACTTATTAACAGTCTTTGAAATAGCTGAAGTTGTTAAGAAATAATTTAATTTAAAGAAATTATCATCCAGGCTTTACAAAGAGATAACTAACCGTATATTGTATTTGATAATGGAAAAGAAGATATAAATTCTTCCTTTTTCACCATCTTTTAGTTGATATAATATATCACGAGCTTAATAGTACTATTTTTTTCATCATTGACTATTTTTTTAATGATTAATCTTATTTTACTTAAAATTTTATTTATTTTATCTTTATTTAATTTTATTTTAACCATTACCTCATATTATATCACATCATAAATAGCTCATATGGTTTATTTATGATTCATAATACTAGCATGGTGAGCTAATCAAACACACTGCTTAATTGTTTACTTTTTTGGCTTGGGAGATGGAAAAGGTAACTGCAATTGATTATTCAAGCCCCACTGCCATTATTTCAAACCACCTTCCCCAAATGCTAATCTATGGCAGCTGAAAGGCAACATGAAAGGACAATTGGTGTACCCACGTGCATGCATTTTCACACGTGAAGCACGTGTGCAGGCACGCGTGAGGCGTGAGGCACGTGGTCATCGGAACGAAATTTTGTACGTGGACCATCATTATTTTCTAGAGAATTTGGTGCTTTAAGCAATTTTCATGGGCATGAAAGAAAATCGATGATTGGCATTGACAATATCAGATGGTGTCATGGGTCAATTCAAAGTTTCAAAATTATAAAACGTTGCTGATGTCATCAATATTCGATGATTAAAAGACCATAGAAATCTCAATGAGGCACCAGATCCCAGTACTCAAATCAATCTCTTGTCAATAAGCAATCATTTTGAATGCCTCGCTTATTAACCCTATAGATTATTCACGTGATTGTCAACTGTAAAGGCGTTTCTTTCGTCTGATAATTGATGTCTGAAAGCTGCTTTCGTTATTCTGTTCATAAAGCCGTCCCAAGCACAGTGGTCCAATCCAAAAATCCATTCCCAAATCTGCCTGCCATGGCATGTGAACGAGGGTTACAATTAGTATCGGTTCTATGATTTTATCTTAGGCCAACAACTTAATGTGACATTTATCATACTATCAATATCAATAATTCTGTTTTTTTTGTTATTATCAATATTTTATCTTTTTTCATTCTTTTCTTATCATTATCTTTTATCCTAGAATATATATATATATATATAT
>JAYJMB010011228.1:27376-39398 GCA_036873735.1 Pouteria campechiana
ATATATATATATATATATATTCTTTGTTTCTTTCTTTTTTTTAAACCTTTTTCTCCTCTTCAACTTTTCTTTTTTTGCTACTCTCTTGCAAGCTATCAAGGTAATAAGCAGGATGGATAAAAAAATATGAAATAAACTTCTAAAGCTGGGTAGAGAGAAGAAACATAAAAAAGAAAGGGATTCAAATGCATTGTAAGTATCAAGTTAGGTGACCTTTCGCTTGCTTGGCAGGCTGTAAAGTCTATTCTCTGGCCTTTTGTTCCAGCTGCGCAGGAAGACAAGATGCGAAAAGCTGGGACCAATTTCTGTATTCATCAACGAGGTTAGGATTGTGGTAAATACTCCTATTCCTCGTGAGAATAAACGTGCCTCACGTGGGAATTGCCATCCAACTCGCCTCCCGAAGGCATGATTGAAGACTTGCATGTGACTGTGGATAGTGTCATTTCATAGGTAGGGCGTGTTTGGCTTCAGAGAAAAGAAGAATAAAAATTTTAAAAGACATTTCTCTGACAAGAGACGGGTAAAAGTTCTTAATTTACTCTCTTTATCTTAAATTGACATGACATTTAACATCCACAATTATCCTACTTTTTTTACTATGTAAGATTACATAGTTGGTTTGTAAATTTTTCCTAATTAAATTAATAATAAGATTTTTATGCACAAAACGAAAGGTGGGCTATATTATAATGTTCGAAGTAAATATTTTATTTTATAATTTTATTTGGCGTGGCTTATCTCGATTCCTGAGCTAACTTGTTTTTGGTATTAAACGATTAATTCATGTATCAAAATAGTAAAGATTAATTATAAGTCAAAAAGCGCAGCCCACAATTTTTCAGGATTACATGCCTTTGACACGAGCAAAATAGCAGTGCAGATTCCTCCTAACTAAATGGAGAAAACCCCTCCCCACAGACTGTCAATAACAGCTCATGAGGCATCTCCACATGTCAGAGAAAACTATACATTTATATGGCACAGTGACTACAATGATATAAGACAGCCTTGAATCCAACTGGAAAACAACTGGACACATGCATTCCATGTCTCCCTGAACGAGGAACCGTGTTCCTCTCCATGTTCACAAGCCGAATAAGCAATGGGCTTTTCATTCCATGTTGTCGATTTCTACTGAATCTTTCTTTCTTAAGTTTACTATTATATCTTTATGAAAAATATTGTCATCTTTAGTATTATCGTCTTTAATACTATCATTTTCAATAAATGAAAATTAACTAATTTACTCACATAATTTTATTTTTTTTTACTTTGGTGAATTACAAAACTAATTCAATGAATAAAATTTACCCAAATGCTTACAGTTATATGATGTACTTAGATATACTAATTAATCCATCTTAAATAAAATCATAAACATCCTCTTGATAATAAAAAACCAAAAAAACTCAAGAGTAGCATGAAAATATAATAATTTAAGGGTGAAAATGACTCACTGAAGTTTCTCTTCTTATCTTTGCGATCTCCAATATATGATCAAACATATATATCTTTCAAGGTTTTTTTATCGTAAGGATGAAGGATTTTTGAATTAAGGGTGGATTTATATTTTATCGAAATAGCATGATTAAATTTAAAAAAAAATCACTGAAATTCAATCTAACCCACCTTATTGAATAACAACTCTGTTGCATTATTGGAATGCTGCCGACCTTCCTCAGTGCATTGATGATTTGAAACAATGGCTCGGTCAACCAAGTAATGGAGGGAGGACATGCCTTCGATTGGAATGCGCGGGCTGAAAATGCAATGTTGCTCCAGCGCATGTTGCGACCAACTTCGGAGTATCCAGAGCTTTTTTACGGTATGGTTTCGGACCTTCTGTTCAGGACTTCAGGCAACTTGGAAGGAATAATCTGGTACGATGGCATGTTACTGACTTCTACCTAACAACTTTCTGAGACAATGCATATGTTTTCAACTTAAGAGCGCGGATAAGATAAAACAAACAAACGAAGCACTTAATTATATGTTTTCTAATTATGAATCGACCCACGCAAGTATTCTATCACGATACTAACTTCTTCGATGTTAATTTAATTCAAATTTTGATTGATTGTCTGCACTATAAAAACTTAAAAAACCGTACTTATATAACAGAGTTTAATCTACTGAAATAACTTAATAATTTAACATATAATAACAATTTTTTAAAAATGAAATAACTGAATTTAATTTACAACCCTTGTGGCCCCACAAACGGTATTATTATAATGATGGTTAATATAATATTATTATTGTATTGTAATTTTATTATTCTACGGATAGTATTATTATTATAGTACAATAGCAATAAGTGATTAATGGTATTTTTTTTATCAATACTGAATTAAAAAACGTTATGAACGGATCTAATTTTATTATAAATATGTATGAGCCACGTATGCAAAACTACACGGAGAGTGGGAGGCATATTGTACGGCTGAAGTTGAGATGCGGCGCCAGGGCCCAAGCAAATCGGGCAATTTGGTGCCGTAGGAATCTGCAGGCCTTTCTTATGTAACCCGTGCTCAAGATGGCCGCCACCCAATTTTAAACGAAAAGAATTTATCATGCGACCCACACGAGAAGAAGTATCGAAAGCAATGATGGCATTGATTTCAGGGGCATGGTTGGAGATGGAGAAGAGAAAAAATATATATAAAAGAATAATAATACAAAAGCGAAGAACATTGAGAAGATGATACATGGTAATAATAATTTTTTTTTTAAAAAATAAAAATATAAAAATAATGATTAAACATGTAAATAATAAAAAAATTAAAATTATTTGAATAATTAAATGTCGCATTAATTGAAAGTTGCCGGAAAATGAAGAAAAGAGATCGCGTGACTGAAGCTTGTGGTCAAAGCAGATTTACCATTGAGAGCTTGAATTTGGGGGTGGGCCCCACTGAAAAGACGCGGTGAGCGGGGGAACAGTTCTGGTGCCAAAATTCTCAACGAAATCGAGTAGGGAGGAAGGTTCGAAACATACCCCGTGAATCTCGTTGGGGATCTCGGTGCAGAGCATTTGTATGGGGTTTATCACTGTCACGGGTGAGGTTAGTAGGTCTGAACAACCGCATTGTTGATTGGATTGAAATAATTAAATATTTTTCCTGTGAAAGATAAACATGGTTTATGACTTTTTATTGTCGGGCTGGCACAAGCCTCTAATTTCTGAAGCTTTGACCTCGGTAATCATTGCCACAGGCAGCCGCTTAATCGGGACGCTTTTGTGAGAGAGCCAATATACGCCTGACATGTATCAGGTCATTTAAAACACATGTTCAAAATTACTTACAAAAGATTTTTAAATAGTCACTAGCTATCTCGGAAAAGGAAATGGAAAGAAAATATAGCACAATGTCAATAATAAAATAAATAAAATTAAAATAAATAGAAAATAATAATCAACTCAATGTGTCAAAACAAGAAATTTTGTTTAAAATGAAACTCTGGCATTTTCTTTTCATCTAACCAAACAGCACCAGAGGACTTGGCAGGCGTATTCAAGCCTTGAACGGGACATGGGCTTAAGCAACGAGCCTGTGTACGCGCTTTGAGAAGCCCCAGAGGCTCTCTATTAAACGACCCCATTAAGGTGGTTGGCCATCCAAATGAAGCTTGTTGGGCCGCGGTAATCTTCAAATGCAAGAGGGACTGCATCGTCATCTTCGCCATGAACATCCTACAAAAATCCTTCCATGGGGAAGAAGGCGCAGCGTCCGACAAGAAAACCACAAGTGGCTAAGGCTGACGCAGAGAAATCGATACAGATTGAGATGTCTCGTCTCTTGCGTTTGGAATTCCTTCCAATACATGATTTTGATATCACGAACCTCATGATTAGAGCTTAGCAGAGAATTAGGTTTCAAAATTCTAATCCTTATCCTTTTTTCACAGGGTGTGTTTGGTGACGGCAAAATGCAGTGAAAATCTTTCCTACATGTTGTTCATCAGCTTTTATATACTTTTTAAGATGATTTAATATTTTAGTTACTTAATAACTCTTATTTTTATTATTACTTGTATTTTTAAATATTATTTTATACTTTTATATAAAATTTACTTATTTTATTTTTTATATAAAAGTAATTTTTGGACGCTCGAGACAAGGTCAGAACTTTTTTTCTTATTACTAGAGCTTGGCAGAGAATTTTGTTTTTAAATTCTAATCCGCGTATTTTTCTAAGGGTGTATTTGATAACGGGAAAATATGATGCAGTAGTTTCTAATCCTTCAAACACTTCATTTGCCTTTTCAAATGGGGCAGGGCGTATTGGACCGGCTCGATTGATTTTGACGACGCCGCGTATAAAAATATACTATCGCAGCATGCGCATGAGCGATGAAGCAGACAAGCACCGGCAAGCCCCAAGTAAAACACCAGCCAAGATCGCTCACTTGGGGACTTGAAAAACACGTGCCTCTCTTTCCTGCTTCGTTTCCTTCGACATTGTCGTCCACTCCAACTGATTGCTGGTTCGCTCGAGGCACTCTTCTCATCCCCGACTCCATTTTCTTCCCAATCAACGTATTTCTGCAATCCCGTGAGTCCATCACATCACTTTCCTTTACTTTTAGTGTTCCTCTTCGCCATTATTCAGGTTTTCGGAGCCTGTATTTAATTAATTATTTATTTTGATTTCCTCGACGGGTTGGAGGTCGGAACTCATTCCTGGTGTATGGAGGACAAGTTGAATAGGTGCCGTTTTAATTGTTACTTTGCTGGAAAGAATGATAACTTGGTCTTAATTGCAGGGTTTGGTCGTTTTTTCCCCTGTTTTCTTTCTTGGAATTGGTGAGTTGATAATTGAAGAATATTAGGCAGTTGTAATTAGAGGATGATTGGGCGAGTCTGGTTGTCGACTGTTTTATTGGAGATATTACTTGATTACGAGCGTGTATGTGCATGACAAGAAATTATTCATCCCGTTCTTGATAAGATTGAGTCATTGACGATGGTTGGAATTGAGTTGAACTGCTAAAAGTGTCCTAGTAACGTGGAAATCACGTCGGAACTAGGATGAAATGGTGGTAAGATTATGTCCTAATATGTCTCCGTGTATTGCCGCTAGGAATTTAAATACTTCTACATTGCAACAGATATAGCACAGAAACCAGGGAATGTGTATTAGGAGTGTTGAATGTTGATCTTTCAGCAGGATCTACCTGCCTTGTGAAATGCCTGAAATTTGGCTTGTCTTTTCAGCAAAGGTAGACGAAGAGAATCATTTGTTGAAATCTATCATGAGCGCATTTGTAGTTGCTACTAAAAAGTCTCTATGACTTGACCTGACTCATTTGGTGGTTGGAATAGATTTGAGGCCACTTGATTGGTCATGACTTATGGGGGAATTTCAGTCAACTATTAGGAGTCAATGTGAATTCCTTCCAAAGATTATGTGGGTGTGTTTGGTTTGATGTAAAAGAGACATGCAAAGTGTAAAAGGAGAACAATTAAAATATGTGTAGAAGAGGAGAGGCTTATGTTAACAATAAAGGGTGTGATGTCAGTCATAAAGGAAATAAAAATGAAAATGAGACTTAAAAAAAATAATATGAAAGGTGTAGGGTTATTCTAAGTAGTTAAACATCGCATCAAATAAAGAAAGTGGTACAATGTGGCTTTTTGCAGCTTTTTTTTCATATGTTGGGCTTTTGCACCCCTTTTACCTCAAAATAAACATGCTTGTATTTCTTAACCAATTCTATTATTTGGTGCAAAGAAACTTCTTGTTTAAATGACAGCAAGATTTAATCCTGTGGTGTATTATTCTAGCGCAGGTAAGAATAAAAAATGAGGTTGCTGAAGGTTGCAACATGTAACCTTAATCAGTGGGCTATGGATTTTGATTTCAACCTACAGAACATCAAGGAATCCATATCAAGGGCCAAGTCAGCTGGGGCCACCATTAGGCTTGGGCCAGAGCTTGAGATTTCTGGATACGGTTGTGAAGACCACTTCTCAGAGCTGGACACTGTAACTCACTCGTAAGTTGTTAGTTTTCTGTTTTTCCCTAGTCTTTTTTTGATAATTTTTGTTGGGTCTACTTTGTTCTGAAATGTTTCTTGGTGATCCTTCTAAAGTGTCTAAGAGAAAAGAAAGGAAATTGCTGGCTGGTTGATTATATTGCTTTTTGCAAGCCATACTATTGTGTACATGGACATTCAAGTGTTGATTTATATCTATTGGATCATAGCTATAAGCTTCTGCTGGGATTTTGAGTTATTGAGAGGACTTATCAAACTGTTTGTGGCATGTTCTAAGTGTTTTCATGCCACTGCAGGTAATACATCACCTTTAAACTTGTCGACCTTTGTTTTGTTTATTTTGGTCTTGGAAATTGAATTTTCAGTCTCCTTTTTTTTTTTCTCACATGAAACACAATTTCTTCAGCGTGATTGGTTTTTGTTGGTTTACTTTCTGTATAATAAATGCATCAGCTTAAGCTACTGATTTCACTGTTTTCTTAGAAAGTTGATTTCATGTAGATTGTTGTCCATATTTGGTTTATTCAAAACTTCAACAACTGCGTGCAGATGGGAGTGTTTGAAAGATATTTTATTGGGTGACTGGACTGAAGGCATATTATGCAGCATTGGTATGCCGGTTATTCAAGGAAGTGTACGCTACAACTGCCAGGTCTTTTGTTTCAACAGGAAGATTCTTATGATCCGTCCAAAGATGTGCCTTGCTAATGATGGCAACTACAGGGAGCTTCGTTGGTTTTCAGCTTGGAAGCATAAAGACCAGCTTACAGACTTCCAGCTGCCACATGACATTTCTGAGGCTCTCTCACAGAAATCAGTGCCATTTGGTTATGGATACATCCAGTTTTTAGACACGTAAGTATCACCTTTAAGAGAATGCTGTTGCATTTCTAGATGAAATTTTTCGTAGTTGTGGACCTGTGGTTCCTTTTCAATTGTGTTGTATCATGGAACCTTCATTCTTAAGTATGTATTTTCTTGGCATCTGCAGGGCTGTTGCTGCTGAAATCTGCGAAGAGCTTTTTACTCCTGATGCACCACGCATTGAACTTGCACTGAATGGTGTCGAAGTGTTTATGAATGCCAGTGGAAGCCATCATCAACTGAGAAAACTTGACCTTCGGCTTGGGGTTATTAAAAGTGCTACCCTGATATGTGGAGGTGTGTACATGTACAGCAATCATCAAGGATGTGATGGTGGCCGCCTCTATTATGGTAATCCATGTGCTCCCAGTTGTTGTTTTCTGTCATCCTATCTTAATTATCTTAATTTTCTTTTGCTTCTTTCAATGAAATTGTATGGCTACCGTATTTTTGAGAGAATAAAGCTTCGTCTCTTGCTTACACTACTTTATAACTACTGCAAGACATTTTTACATTCTGCTAATTCCACCTCTATCAGATTTTGTTCAGAGATCATGGAATTGTTTGATTCTTCCCTCCAATATCTTCTGGAAGCAAATATTCTTGCAGCCATTGTCCAGAGAAACCAGAATTTCCTGGGTCTTTGCCTGTTAATTTATCAATTCTGTTGGATTACTTCCATCCATCAAATAAAGTTGAAGCAAACACTGCTGCCTACATGCAGGGCATAGACATTGAAATTGTTTAAGACCATATAATTTTGACAATTTTTGGACCCTTTAGTTGCAAGCTGTCACCCTAATATGGTTTGTCTTCTGCCCTCAGTGTGCAACATTTAGCATCAAATACCTTTATCTCAAGTCTTTCCTCAGTTATTGTATTATAATGTGCAACATTAGCATCAAATGCCTTTATCTCAAGTCTTTCCTCAGTTATTGTCATTGCAACATTAGCATCAGATGCCTTTCCTCAGTCTTTTGTCAGTTATTGAGCTTGAAATTGTCTTCTACCCTAACTTTTGTCTTGTAGCGCCCCACGTGATTGTTCATAATCTCTTTCCTCAGTTATTTAGTGTCCATTTAATCAGGTATAAGTCAGGAACTTATGTGTTTCCTCTCATTATCAAATCAATAAACTGGCCTAGTTTTGAACTCTGTATTATGGTTTATGTAGTAAAAGGCAGGCAAGCATGTGGCATAAATAGACTACAGAGACATTGTATCTAATAGCTGTTTTTATTTCCTGAGATTGAAATGTTGGTGTAGTGAATCTCATAGCATATAAAGGCTCAACATTTTATTTTTCTTCTGGTTGGACATAGTGTTTCCACTTCAAATTTATATCCCTGCTGGTTGAATGAAACCTTCTTTAAAATGGCTCAGAATTTTGATGTGCATTAAATCTGACTGATATCTGTGGTCATTCACATTTTAGTCCATTTTTCTTTATGCATAGTTTGGCATATACGTAAAGCAATAATTATTCAGGTTTATGAGTTTCTCATTCAATGTTCAATGGTTATACTGCTTATAAAGTGTGTTGGTTATTGACTTGAAATAGATGGATGTTCTTGTATTGCTGTGAATGGGGATGTGGTTGCTCAAGGATCACAGTTTTCCTTGAAGGATGTTGAGGTCTTGACTGCTGAGATTGACCTAGATGCAGTAAGCTCAATTTCCTTGGTTTAATGTATCATGTACTTAGTTATCCTGCCTTCTCAAATTTGATGCACGTGATTATTTTAAACTCCCTCTGATATCTCATACTTTCACATTCATCATCAGCAGCATAATTTTTTTCCCACCTCAACTGATTGGAGTCAATTGTGTGATCCTAGAAAACCAAGTCACTCAATCCTCAACCATGTCCTTTGACAGGTCATTTGTCCCTTGTCCTTTTGGGCCTTTTCCTTTGGCTTTGGGCTTTCTCCAATGCCCTAGCAAAGATTTTGAAGTATTATTTTCTCAGGATTTATGGTAAAGTTGTGGCAAAGTTTCATGCCTCCTGCTAATTGATATACTATTTATCAGTCTTGGAAACAGCAATGAGAGCGGGCTCTTTAAAGGTTAGGATTCATATACATGCATGTCTGTACATTCATGGAGACATGATTTCTTGTTTTTTCAAATTTATACATTTAACAATCTGACAAATATCTTTTTGGACTGATGCCATTAGGCCATAATTTATTCTAGCAGCTTTCCAACAGCCACAAGTACATTTTATGAATGCATGCATGCTTGGGACAATATAACTTCATATGGCATGTCAGCTTTTTTTCTTTTTCTTTTTGGGGTATCGTTATTTTAATTGAATGATCATCCTATCCAAACTGAATGATGGAAATTGTTTCCTCACTTATCATCACAAGATTCATTGAGTACCATCATGCTTTCTGCACTGGCATCCCTATCCTCTATTAATGAGTGACTTTTACTCTGATAGCTTTGATACATCATGTCAGGATTATTATGTTGCTATTGCATGATTTTAATGGCCATCACAATTCTTTCTTTTTAAAGTTGAAGTGAACAGTTTCAGTGGTTAACACTGCTTTCACCAATCACTTTTAGTACCAGCCTCTTTCAGCACTGTACTAGGTAATAGCATCTACCATTTCTGTTATACATGGACCACTACAACCATTATGCAACTATTTTCAACATATATGATTCAATTAGCTGTCCAAATCCTAACCAATGGCACTTTTACTACATTGTACAATGTGCTATGATCCCAGTAATCTACTTGATATCCTTCAGGGAAGTTCTAATCCTAGTTAGCACAAGAAACAAATTTGTATTTCTTTAACTCGACATGGATACATTGATGCTATTTAGAGTGGTCTATTGTCTATTCACCCTTTCTCTTCTCCACTTTTTGCACTGTGGTTTACTGGGTGTCAGGTTGCCAGTTATAGAGGATCTGTTAGTAGTTTTGGGGAGCAAGCAAGTTATGCATCAACTGTTCCAGCAGTAAAAGTACCTTACAAGCTTTGTCAAGATTTTAACCTGCAAATGTTCCCATCTAATCCAATCAAGGTAAGTCCTTTGGTCTTGTAAGGATGGTAGTAGAACTTATCAACATTCAATTATTCGTATCAATAAATTGCTTGAAGATTGTTTCCCAATATCCAGTGTAAATATCTCATTCTGTACATGAAACACACCTTTAAAATTTCCTCGCTTATGCTATGATGCTCGTGACCTGTGCAGATTAGGTACCACTCTCCTGAGGAGGAGATAGCTTTTGGGCCCAGTTGCTGGTTATGGGACTATTTGCGAAGAAGTGGAGCTTCTGGATTTCTGCTTCCACTTTCAGGTGGGGCGGATAGCTCTGCTGTAGCAGCCATTGTTGGCTGCATGTGCCAACTCGTTGTAAAAGGTTTGGAACTGTGAATTATTTTTACAGGATCATTTCGTTTTTCTTCAGCTGACTTATAATATTTGATGATTTATTTTCTTAATTACATCTCTTATTGGCATTTGTCAATTCTGTGGCTTATGTAAATGTATCTAGAGATTGCAAATGGAGATGAACAAGTCAAAGCTGATGCTTTGCGGATTGGTCATTACGCAAATGGAGAATTTCCCACTGACAGCCAAGAATTTGCCAGACGCATATTTTATACTGTTTTCATGGGATCTGAAAATAGGTATGGTTAATCTAGCCTGAACTACTGTTTCGTATGAAGTTCATACAGAATCCATGATAGGATTTGTTTTCATGTTTCCGTTGATGGTGCGCCTTAATGGCACTAACTTGATCCTGGTTTTAAATATTTTACTCATATAAGGTTTTTGGATTTTCTTGCCAAAGATGCGAAATTGTGCATCTTCCAATCATCTATTTTATGTTCACAGCATTTGTGATTCTTTGGAGGGCAAGGAAAATGTGAGAAATCAGCATCATGGAAACTTTCAAATAACAAGACCAACATGAAAATGAAATCTTGAGAGGTGGTTAACAAAATGCTCAACAAAGAGCTTAACCCCCTGTAGACCACATTAAGCTGGACCCCTTAGACATTTGTTGGAGCTACTTGAACAACATTTACATGGGTATTATTGCATTTAGCCATAAAACCCCATAGAAAGGAAATGGAAGTTCCATCAACACCTTTTGATGTAAAAATCTCCTAGTTCTATATTAAGAAGAGTGAGTCAATTGAACCTGGATCCATTCAACTGGAAAAAATAAAGATTATTTAGCATATTGCTCTTGCAAAGATGCAAGGATTAAGTGTTTTTCAATTTCCGAAACATGATGAACATTTGGAATTCACCTTCTAGACCATCCACTTCTGAATTGCTTTTTTTATACATATTGGAGTTCTGAAAATTTAAATTAGCATTTCATAATAATTTTCTAAAAAATTATTATGAAGATACTTTGGCTTAACGAGGACATAGCCCAAGATTGACAGTAATGGCACAACAAAGTCCATGCAGTTGGTCCTACTCAGGTGGGAAACAACAATATGATGATGATGATTTCCGTAGTAGTTTTCAAATTTCAACCAATATCATGACTTCTGTGGATAATTAGCATTTGCGAATAAACAATTAACAACCCTTGCCAGTAATTTCCAATTTCAACATTTCATACGTATAATATTTAGGTTGGTAAACCTCAGGCACCATCTTTGGGCTGATTTCATAATGATAGCAAAAGGCAAGGTTGGTTTTTGTGTTTTGGACTCAGTGACTCCTGCTGCCTCTTGCAAGTCCCCTATCTTTATGTTTATTTGGAGATGTACCATTAATTTATTTTTGCTCATGTAGATCTTTGCAGCTTATTTCACATGGCATAATGATTAGTACATCCATCAAAAGTAAAAACACACTTTAACATGAAATTCTTTTATGGTAGAACTGCTCAAATCTCCACTGTTTGGATACTTGTTTCCTCCTTTGGATTGAACCCAAATTCTATGTACACAAGACTGCATGAAGGAATGACAACTCTTACGAGAACAAGTTTAGGTGTCCTTAGGCCCTTAGCTACAGTAAAGTGCTGACCTTGATGTTGCTACTGAGGTTCATGTGATTCATCTGAGGCAATACTTATATTTCTTTGTCATTTTTCTGGTAGATTAATCAATTTTATGGATCGTTGTGGACTGTGCAATCTCCATTCAAGAATAGATGCATTT
>JAYJMB010011239.1:0-48559 GCA_036873735.1 Pouteria campechiana
ATCTTAGAGGTGTTGTATGAGAGTGGGATTTCTTGAGTTACTTATGCCTAACTGCTGTGCGATGTGCTTCGTTGTATTTGTTTTGACTCTAGAGAAGTATATTCATGTGCACCATGAAAAAGCTAAGGGATGTAAGAGCCTTCACATATTCTCTGATGCCACATTTAGCTATTCTAATTTTTTTTTTATTTATATTTTCAATCACTACTTCTTATTCTATTTACTTTGCCTTTATTTGTTGTATTATGACATCATCTTTTACCCCATACTTTTATTCACTTTTATTCATTGTATTACCATCAATTTCTTCTATACTTTTCTCTTATATTACTTTATGGTTATCAACATCCTATTAAACCTCGAAATTAAATGGAAAAGGAAACTGGAACTTGTCACTTGAAGAGAAGAAGGTTGCTTTGTAATCGATTGTAGAGAAAATGAAAAAGAACCATAACCAGCAGGTGAGTTCCCATGCACTGCATCTTAAAGCACAGGTGGGCCACATATCATGAAGCGATGAAAAATCAAGCTGTTTAGTTTTAAATTCAGCAATGTGGTCCACCTAAGATATGTAAGAATCTGGATAGTTCCTTAAATTGATGCTCTTTACCAACCTTCAAAGGGCCGATTTCAAGGAAAATTTAATTTTAAAAGACTGTTCGACATCTAGCCATCGTAACAATTTTATTTATTATTATTATTCATATTTTCTACAACTATTGGATTTCCAATCTCACAATTAGTTATTATTGATTTTACAAACATCTGTTTTCGTATTTTACTTTTTATGAATGATATATTTACAAAAATCTGCTGTTGTCAACTATATAAAATTATGACTTGACCATATCTTTAATATAAGAAAATGTAATTAGGTAATGTATGGGAGTTATCCATGTACTCGCCAAATAAGTGTTAGAAAAGTCTTGCGATGCTTGTTAGTAAGAGAGAGAATTGCAATTCATGTGGATAAATTCTACAGCTTCCGTGCCGCGAGTATATGGCGTATTCCCGCATGCTAACAAAGTTCCATATAATTTAAGAAAATGAATACTTTAAATCCCAACGTTGAAATGTCTGGGCTCTGCTTCCATACCCAGCTACACCTGTCTGTTGAGTCGATTACTCATACTTGATTTGCTCTCACCGTACGGGTGTAAGTCGGGGGCAGGTTCAACCCGAACCCGGATACCCAAAACCGCAAGTAAGGCCGGGTTGAGAAGGTAAAATGAGGCCCGAACCCGAATCCGCATATACATAATATTTTAAAAAGTAAAAATTAATATAATAATATAATATCATAAACTGCTAACCCTATAGACGGAACCATTCGCATTCGACCATTCCGCTCCCGCAAATTATCAATGTTCATGCCCTCTAGAGCTAGAATTTAAAAAAGTGCTCGGAACACTATTGCATTTTTGCTATTAGGAATAGTAGAACCCAAGATACTAAGAGAAAAGTGTTCTCAGAAGAGTGTAGTAGAGTGTTTACTCAAAGCACTATAAAAGTCAATGTGTTTTATTCATTTGTGCATTTGTTGATTGAGTGATTGATTGCTAGAGGGATGATTAATCCTAAAGGAGCTGAGAAGTAATTTGTAAGTACCCAATTCACCCCTCTCCCCTTGGATTTTTACCTAATCTTCAAGATGAACAAGTGGTATCAGAGCATTCTATATAAACACTTGTAGTGATCTAATGGCAAATCCATCATCCTCGTTACAAATATTTGCCAAGGGGCAATCGTCTACCTGGCTACCCCTATTTGATGGAACTAACTTCGCTTATTGGAAGTTAAGGATAAAGAAATTCATTATAGCCAATGATATGGAGTCTTGGAAGGCTATTAAAGTTAAAATCACTCTTCCTACTACTGGAGTAGATGCATGGACCAAAGAGTTCAGTCCAAAATAATGCAAAGGTTATGAACTCCTTATTTTGTTAACTATCCTCATCTAAGTTTGATAAAGTATCGTCTTGCACTATTGTGAAAAGGTATCTGGAATATATATATATATATATATATATATATATATATATATGAAGGATTCTCACAAGTCAAGGGAATGCTCATTTTTCTCAAATTACCAATGCTTTGAAAGGTTTGGAAAAATAAATCACAATCTGAATAGTTGATAAAGATACTAAGGGTGCTACCAGAATCATTGAACCAGAAGACCATAATAATAGAGGAAGCAAAGGACCTGAATGCTCTTCTAGTGGATGATCTTATCAGCTCACTAATGTCACAGAGCTAATCAAAAGTAAAAGGGAGGAGCCAACAAAGTCAAATAAAAGTATTGCTTTGAAAGTGACCAATAAAAGCAGTAGTGATCCAGCATCACAATCTAAAGATGATATGGCTATGTTGGTCAGAAACTTCAAAAATTTTGCAAGAAGCAGCATAGGTAGCATTTCAAAGAGTTACCCTAGACAACAAAAGAAAATGGCTGAAAGAAAGAAGGATCTCCTTATATGCTATAGATGTGGAGGGATCAGACATATGTCTCCTGAGTGTCCCACTGAAGAAAAAGTAAATATGAACAAGAAAGATAACATAAAATTAAAAAAATACTTCAAGAAGTCTTTAAGAAACCAAGCTAGACTTAACGTACATGAATGATGAAGACTCATCAAGGACAAACTTGAGTGAGAAAGGTGATAATGAAGTTGGACACCTCACAAGAATATGTTGCATGTCCCAAATGGAGAATGAATCAACAAATCAAATAACCATCAAAGAGCAGCGCACAATGGAGCTAGAGACAGAGGTAAACTCTTGCTATTTCTCTAGTTTTGATTCTTCAAGCTCAAATAGCACTTGTTTCAAATGCAAAAAGTTTGATGAGTTACAGCAATTTTACAACTCTCTCTTTAGTAAGTTTGAATTACTTGGCTAGAAATTTACTCAAAAAAAAGACACATTGATGCAACTGTCAAAGTAAATTCTATTCTATAAAAAGAAATTTGTTCCTATAAAAGGAGGTTGGAGATTGGAAGAAAAAGATAGAAATATTAACCAACATATTAAGTAAATTCTCCAATCTGAGAGAATCTATGACCAAGTTCATGAGAATGACCAGTTAAACAGCAAAAAGGGACTTGGCTGTGAATAGTTAGATAATGAAAACTTACAAAAATTTGTTGGATGGTCCAAGGGAGTGAACCTCATAGAAAACATTAGAAGGTTCATGGGTTATCCCAAGATAAAAAAAACTAGTGGAGTGTAATGCATCTAGCAAAGTTCCAAATACTTGCTAATTTTGCAACATAATTAGACATAAAGTGTATGATTCTTATGCCAAAAATATGTAAGAAAAAGGTACAAAGATAAGATGAAAATGCAAGAAATATGTATAAACTTCTATCACACACAATTCCACTAACACCATTGGACCCAATACTTGGGTACCAAAAAGGTAAGAAGAAAATTTGCTTTGAATGCAGGTAAGTCTCAAAGCTACATCTAGTAATGCATGGTTTATGGATAGTAGCTGCTTGACACATATGACTGGGAATAAGAAGTTGTTTAAAGAATTGAAACCAATGAATGGAATAACAGTTGCATTCAGCAACAATGACAAAGGCCTTATCAAAGGAATAGGTAAAATTTATGGTTTATATAACGCATGCATAGAGGATGCATTATATGTAGGACTCAAGCACAATTTGCTAAGTATCAGTCAATTTTGTAATAAGTACAAAGTTGTGTTTGAACCATCTACATGTAATGTATTCAGTATAAACAATGATATACTATTCAGTGGAAAAAGGCATGGAAATATCTATCTAGTATAGCTAGATGATATTGTTGGAAAATGGTTAATTATAGTTGATGGTTCAAATTATAATACATCGCAAGTGTATGAGTGTATAGCAATATAGTATGTGTGAGCAATGATCGATCCCACAGAGAATGGTCAACTGATTTAATTAAATTGAGTTACTAACCAAAACTAACTTTGAAAATATGGATTATTGGTTTGAACTAATGTGAATAATAAACTAAGAAGATAATCAGAAATCTATGGCTATCAGGTAATTTAGGATATATTGCAAGTGACAAGGTCTAGGGGTTATATTTCACCACTTAATGATTCCCCTTGCTAGTTGGATATTAGATTCAATGCTTGCTTGGGTTCTTTCTTTCTATGATATGATTATTACCATTTGGTGTGTAGGTATAAATCAAGCACTTCCACTCGTTCCAATTGCCTATGGTGTGTAGCATAATTGTGGTGAAAACCCATTACAATCAAGAACTATGAACCAAGTAGAATTGAGTCTTTGTGCATTAGGCATGTGGCTTAACATTCTACTCTTCTTTTTCAAGGAAGCTCATGGTTGTTCATTAGGTATGCACCTTAACCATGCATAGACAATCAATAAGATTTATGAAACCGGTGATCAAGAAATCACATAAATCAAATGATTGAAATAAAAATCATGAATAAAAACATAGACTTGTGTTAAATAATCAATAATCTTCATCAAAAATGGCTACATCTTCACCCTAGAAAGAAGGAATTAGTTCATGATGAAAATAAAAGAAAATCCCTTTATGATGAACATCATACTGCAAATCACCTTCTTGAATCACCTTCGCTCTTCTTGAATCTCCCTTCTTTTCTCTCCAAAATCTCAAAGAGTAGCCAACACAAAAAAAACCTTAGCACTCCTTCTCAAGTGCTAGAAAGAAAAACTGCCTAAAAACTTTCCAAAATAGCTTAAAAATAGGAAATTTGTGTAACTAAAATGCAATTCAAATGATGGTGGATGTACGCTGGCATCGTTGGTGCCACTTTACTGGATAGGTGGGGCAAGTTTAGTGAACATGGGTGCCGACAGCTCCGGTTTGTTGTACATAAAAAATGTGTTCACTACTTTGACTATAACTTCCTCATTTCAACTTGGAATCTTATAGTTCTTCTTTAATTAGTTAGATACCTTCGAGACCTATAAGTTTTATATTAAACACATTTTATTAATCATACTATATATATGCTAAAAATAGCCTTAACATAACACCACATGTTTGAAATTGTGTTCAGAAATATCTCTATAAACAATTATAGTATTTTGGCCATAACTTCCTTATACGATATCTGAATTGGATGATTCTTGATTTCTGGAAATATAACTTCAAGGGATTCAACTTTGATGTTGATCGCTTTTACTAAACCAGTCTATATCTATTCAAAAATCTACCTTGAGCGTATTGTGAAGAATCCAAAAATAAAAGTCCTTCTTCAATTGAATTGCTACCCAAATGTCCCACCATCTATTTTGCATACAAGTCACATTAAAACTTTCAAAAATACTTTGGAAATCATATATGGAAGTTCTAATTGAATTGCAGTGGAAGTAATGATTTCATCTTCAAGCAATTGATCTCAAACATACATCTAGCAATCTATCTACTAGTCGTCCGCTTCATAATCAATTGCACAAATGCTTGATTAATAGCTATAATTGATGCTCCCACAATGGTACGTGTCTTCATGAAAATTGCTTTGCCAAAAATAGCTTGTTTTTGCCCAAATTGACCTAAATTCCACTAGTTTACCTGCAACACAAATTAAATCCATTGAGTGCAATATTTGATTTAATGTAGATATAAATCAATGAAATCATGTCAATTGAGGATCCAAATATTTGAATTTAGGTATTAAAATATGATAAATTATGATCTTATCAGCAATCAAAGATGATCCATGGGTATGGCATAAAAGGATGGGATATATTAATATGTAAAGTATCAGATCTTTGTGGAAAAAGGATCTTATGATTGGTCTACTAAAATTAAACTTTGACAAAAATCAAAGATGCAAATCCTGTCAATTGTCAAAACAGAACAAAGTATATTTCCATCCTAAAAATGAAGTATCTACATCTAGACCACTGGAACTATTGCATTTGAATCTATGTGGATCATCAGACATTGTCACCCTTGGAGGAAAAAGATATGTATATGTTATAGTCAATGACTACTTTAGATTTACATAGGTGATTCTCTTGACTAGCAAAGATGAAGCATTTTCAATGTTTATACATTTTCAAAGCTAGTTCAAAATGAGAAAGAAATGCAGATTGTATCTATTCATAGTGATCATGGTGGCAAATTCGGGAATAGAAAATTCATTAATTTTTGTCATGAAAAAGGAATTCACCATAATTTCTCATCCCCCAGAACTCTTCAATAAAATAGAGTTGTGGAAAGAAAGAATCGAATAATGCAAGAAATGGCAAGAACCATGTTGAATGAAAGTAAATTGTTCAAAAGATTCTGGGGAGAAGTAATTATTATAGCTTGCCATATATTGAATATGGTTACCATAAGAGTAATCATAAAAAAAACCCTATATGAGCTTTGGAAAGGAAGAAAACCAAACATTTCATATTTTTATTCCTTTAGATGCTCATGCTATGTGTTGAACAATGGAAAAGATAAGCTTGGAAAATTTCATCCAAAAAGTGATGAAACTATCTTTCTTGGTTACTCTTCTAACTATAGGGCATTTAGAGTTTACAATAAGAAAACACAGGTTATAGAAGAGTCTATACATGTTAAATTTGATGAAACAAATATAAATTGGAGAAAGGTGAACCCGTAACAAATATGAAAAAGCTCATGCTAAAGGATCAAGAGGATGGCACAAACTATGAAGACATACAAAGTTTAGAAAGTGAAGAGGAGGAAAGAGTATGTAATGTTCCCTATCAACCTCCTACGGATTTGAAATTCATTACTGGTCATCCTAGAAAACAAATCATAAGTAATGTATACGATGGTATCAAAACAAGAAGGTTTATGCAAAATATCTATGGTCATTATGCTTTCATCTCTACAATTGAACCAACTAGCATTGATCAAGCTTTAAATGATGAAAATTGGATTACAGCAATGCAATAAGAGCTCAACAAGTTTGAAAGGAATAAAGTATGGAAATTAGTTCCAAAACCAGAGAATGTCAATGTAATTGAAACAAAATGGATATTCAGAAATAAATTGGATGAGAGTGGGTTAGTTGTAAGAAACAAGGCACGGTTAGTCACTAAAGGTTACTCTTAAGAAGAAAGAATTGACTTTGAAGAGTCATATGCCCTAGTAGCTAGATTAGAAGCCATTAGAAATCTACTCACTTTTGCATCCTATAAGAACTTTAAGTTATTTCAAATGGATGTAAAGAGTGCATTTCTAAATGGATATTTAAGTGAAGAAGTATATGCAGAGCAACCTCCTCGTTTTGAAAATGATAATCAACTAGATCATATATATAAGCTCACCAAAGCACTATATGGTTTGAGACAAACTCCAAAAGCTTGGTATGAAAGGCTAAGAAAATTCTTAAGTGATCAAAAATTCAAGAGAGGAAAGGTTAATACTACCTTGTTTATCAAAAACATGGATAGTGATATATTGATAGTTCAAATTTATGTGGATGATATTATATTTGGAGCTACTGATGAAAAACTCTATCAAGATTTCTCAAAGATCATGCAGGCTAAATTTGAAATGAGTATGATGGGAGAATTCAACTACTTCCTTAGATTGCAAATCAAGCAAATGGATGATAGAAATTACATTTGTCAATCCAAATATACTAGAAAAATGCTAAAGAAGTTCAAAATGGAAAATATTAAGGCAACAAGCACTGCAATGAGTACATCAACAAGGCTAGACAGAGATGAAAAGGGTAAACTTATAGATCAAAAATAATATAAAAGTATGATTAGATGTCTAATTTATCTCACTACATCTAGACCAGATATTTTCTTTAGTGTATGCTTGTGTACTAGATTTTAGTCTAGTCCTAGGAAGTATCATCTTACTGTAGTTAAATAAATTTTTAAGTATCTGGTTGACACACCAAATCTAGGACTTTATTATCTCAAGGGAATTGGGTTTGAGCTTATTGGATATTCAGATGTTGCTTTTTGAGGATACAAAGTAGATAAATGAAATACTAGTGGACTTGTCAATTCCTAGGAAATAGTCTAGTATCATGGTTCTCTAGAAAACAAACTAGTATTGCTCTCTCTCTCTCTCTATAGCAGAAGCTGAATATATAACAAGTGAAAATTGTTATGCTCAATTGCTATGGATGAAATAATAGCTTCTCGACTATGGACTAAGTTATAGAGACATACTCATTAAATGTGATAATACTAATGCCATATGCTTAACAAAGAATCTTGTTCTACACTCGAGAACTAAGCACATAGAAATTAGGCATCACTTTATTAGAGAGTATGTAGAAAAGTATGATATATGTCTAGAATATGTGCCCACAAATGCTCAACTTGCTGATATTTTTACTAAGCACTGCCATTAGACACCTTCTACAACATTAGAGGAGAATTAGGAATGAAAAATGTGATGATTTAAGAATGAAATCTTTAATGTCTCTATGCTTGAAATTACAATGTTAAAATATACTTTCATGAGACTAGATTTTGTCTCAGACAAAGTAAGTTATCTTTATATAGTACTCTAGTTGCACTTTGTCTAAATTTTGACTTTTGAGGTCAAGCACACCTCATTTTCTTACAAGAATCAATTTACAACTATTGACATCACATCAGACTCTATTTTTAGCACGAGTTATTCTCTCTTTACTAAAATATCATATTAACTACCTTATATGGCCCACACATTCAATCTAACAATTAGTAGTCCTTCTCTGCACCACAATGATGAAGAAACTCTAGGAAGGGCATTTAGAAAGAAGATCTAGTAGGAAAACCATCGTATGGTGGAAATTGAAAGACCAAAGGAAGTTTTTTGACCTTTCTACATGGGATGATATTACTTTTGTTCATGACAAAGCTCTAGATCATCTTTACTGTCAGAAGTATTTCTCTTGAAGATGTGAAATTCAAGAATATAATCTATATCTCAGCCACTTGTGCCTTTGGACCCAACTTCATCATTAGCAAAGGCCCTTGAAGAGAGAGGAAATGAGGCTCTAATTGCCTCATTATGATTTTCTTCCCCTCTTTCCTTCCTTAAAACTTTGTACCACTCACTGTGATGTAAAGTTCTCCTCTTCCTACCTCCCCTCATCTGTGGTCTCACACACAACCTCTCTTGCCCTTACAAAGTAGGCTAAGTTGTTTTTATTATTGTTTGTAGCTTTCTTTGTACTGAAATAAAATGAAATATTTTTATTATTCTCTGGCTACTTCTCTTTGTGTGTGTGTCTTATTGGGTATGGATATTTCTTTTTGCTTCAAACAAAAAGGGGGAGAAGACTATACAAATTATCTCAAAAAGGAAATGCAAACATGCATAATCTTTAAATAATCAGGGAAAAAATATATACAAGGGAAATATTAGAAGATAGCAAATTGAGGAATGATTAAACTTTGTAAACATTTTTAGACTACATATATTCAGGGGGAGATTATCTTTATGAGATAATTTTTAATCAAATTTTGTCATCAACAAAAAAGGGACGGAATGTTGGTATAAATGCATGATTTTGATAACATATAAAATTTTATTAGAGATTATGTATTAATAGTTATTGCCAAGATTTTAGTATGCAAAAATCAAGTTGCATATTATACAAATAATAAGCATAGAAAACATATTCCATGGCATCAAGACTTGGATGTATAAAGAAGCAAAAGACAAAGTGTTATTATAGACAAAGCACTCAACTGTCTCCTTCATCTATTGAATTAAAAAATTATATCTAATGGTTACAAAGCAATGTGAACACTACAGACTTTGTCTATCATAAGCAAGCCATAGTTAAGCCAATGGTTATCTGCTGATAACAGACAAAGTGGAGAAGTGAAGATCTTCTAGTAGAGCAATGAAAAAGAGTATGACAGAGCAATGACTTCATGAACCAATGATCGTCTGTTGTGACCAGATAAAGCAAAGAAGTGAAGGTTGTATGGCAGAACGAAAAGGTTCATTTTGTGGAATAATGGCATCTATCTATTCAATTAAGCTCATCTACTATCGACAACAGACAACCCAATAGACGAAGCTAAGAAGAGAATTCAACTGCACCTCAATGCTTGGTCTGTAACATTTTACAAACAACCCATTAGACGAAGTATAACTCCCCACCCTCTCGAGGTTGTTACTCCATTTTACATTACAAATCCACTAGGATCATACCATGACTTTTCTACTTCCAGGGTGGGGTTGCTCTAATACCATTTTCTAGTTTTTCTAATTTTTGTAGATAATGGGACCTAGTTTTCCCTGTAAAGAGGGTTGTCCACCTATGTACAAGCATTCATCACTCATAATAATACAACTTTTCAATTAAAAATCATTAAATAGGAATTTATACACTTTAATAGACCTTTATTCATCCACACCATACCCATATCACTCCAAATCTTCCTCCTAGAACCGTATCTACAGCATGATGGCAATAAATATATTTTTTCCTCTCCTCAATTATACAATATCTATCTATATCTATCCACATACTTGAATATACAATGACATGCCCATAATTTACAATTATAAAAAATATCCAATATGCATTTACAAATACAATAGCGCAAGAAATCTTAAAGAATAATACAACATTGGATCACATTATACTTATTGATCATGAGGGATTCCAATCCCAGTACATTATGTGAATACAAATACAACTTCCTTTGCTTTCTCCCATTATAGACTTCTACGGCCTGGCCTGTCAACTAAAAAATAAAACAAGGGTGAGCCTAAATAGATTCCGTATGTAGAGTACATGACAATCAATAATTCAATGGAAATCAACAAAATTCAATTCATCCAAGTAAACAGGGATCTATAAGGCATCCTATAAACCAATCCAAATAGATACATTTCCAAACACAACCCAACATCTCAACATGTCACAGTATGATCTCATCATATAATAGAAGAATACAACATCAATTTCACATTCAAAAGCAAATTACACATTCTAGGATGATCACCTATACACAATCACACATATGCACTAAACAAATGTATATAAAATAATTTATGAGATGCCATAATCCCTTAATTCAAACATCGATACACTAGAATAATACTAGCAAGTATCAATAGGGGATATCCTATATCCCATTAAGATATACATCAATAGAAGATAATATCTATAGTACATAATAATTGAACATATGTTTACATTATAGCTACCTTATTCCAAACTATACATCTTGGGATCCCCATTAATCCCACTACTCACACATACACATATTGCATACAATAAACACTAAGATACTTACAATCCCATACAATTCACAAATACAATCATTAATCCATACATCCACATGTAAGCATGTCATCAGATCAATCATGGGATAATCATTATCCCCATCCAGTCACACAATCAACAGGCACAACCTACTTACCTTAGAATAATCCACTCCATAATCAACATTTTTTCACACTCAGCTTATTGCCTCCATATCAGAAAATCCTACACATATCATATGAATCCTATATCTTATTTACAAGTACATGTACAAGAGCAATTTTCATTAATATAATGGAACATAATGATTAAATTTTCAGCTTAAGGCATGACATTGCATTTTACATATTTTTATTTTTGCACCACCATACACAATCATAGTAAATTATGCATAAATTTCTTATATTAAATTAAAATTGAGTCATATGTATTTCATTTCTTAGATAATGTCAAGTCCTACAACTTTGAGAATGAACACTTCTTCTAATTTAGCCTCTATATTGAATCGTTGGGCCCCACAAATGATACCTTTTGTAGTTATTTATTTTCTAAGAATAGTTTTACTAATTTGGGTATATTTATCTCATATGAATTTTAAATCAAGTTATTCTTATTTCATTTTGTAGATAATTCCAAGATCTATAGCATTCAAGTTGACCACATTTACTAATTCATCTCAAAATTTGAGTTGTTTTAGCTATAACTCTCTCATACCAACTTAGAATTTAATGATTCTTATCTTGTTTGAAAGATAATTTCATTACCTACAACTTTTATGTTAACCATATATTCAAAATCAAACAATGTAGGGGATAAAAGTGGGACGTCATCAGCATCTGATGTAATTTCAAGATGGACACGCTGGCAGCAACAAATTTTAGGGTATTTTCTTTATGGATTTTTTTGGACCTATTAATGTTAGAATTTTTCCAACAAAATTTGGATTATATGGATAATGACTGTATATTTTTATATTTAAAAAATCAATTCATTTGATAAGGTTTAAATCATGGTCAAAATGGATACTTAATAAGGCATTTTAATGCAATACACATGTTCTATTTCATACCTTGCTATCCACCTTAATTATCACATTAATTAAGATCTGTTTGAGGTTATTAGTTGCTATATTAATCCTATAACTAAAATATGGTTTACCATAAGTAATTATGTTAATCATTTAGCCAAATCCTATCAAAATCAACCCTATATATAATAATTTTGCAATTAATTCCAGCAACCAATCCATTTAAATACTATGCTCTACACCTAACTGCCAACCTTAATTCCATCTATTTGAAATTATTGCAATGCTTCATTAATACATGGGTTAAATAGGGATTATCCTTAAGTGATTAAGGCTTAATTACATAGCATACTCTTAATGAAATTTTCACAAACAACTGGTGGACAGCTTGGTTTCACCCATCTATTTTCATTACAAGGCTGTTTAATTTTGATTTACATATACACTAAATCATGTTTCAAGTTAATTAAAACAACTAAGTAGCAACTGCACTAGTTACATCCCATATCATCATTACCACATTTTACAAAACCCTAGCTTAATCTCATCTGCATAGTCATCAATAATTCAGCTATCTATCAATGCAATAATCTCATCCATGTAATTAATAAGCTAAATTAATCATATATTTACCTTTAATCCTTTGTTTCTTTGGTGGGTCCCACCTATAGCTGTTGTTCTTTGATTGTTGATGGCTTTAACATATTTAAATCAAGAGAATTCTTGGAGTAGCAGGCTACAAATCATAAATGGAGTAATTTCCCACAAGTTTCCCTATGAAATAAGGGCTAAAAATCATCAAGGGAGAAATTTTGGGAGCTTGGACATGGCCTCTTACAGCTGCCACCATGATTTTCTAAAGGAGATGGCTAATAGCCATCTTTATATATTGAAGATGATATGGTACTCTAAGGTCCACACCCACATGTGTACATGCATTTCATTTCTAAATTTTCTGTTATCTTTTCTCCATTTGTTTAATATCTTTGAATCACTTCCACCACAATTCACATGCCAACACTAATATTTCATAGGATTTAATAATTGTTTTCAACTTATGTCACTTGTTTAACATACATTGATGCATCTCATCCCTCATTCTCGCATTAATAATGATAATGCACCTAGTTTCATGAATTTTTCATAATACTTTTTCCAAAATTTCAAGTATACTAACATATATTACATGCCAATTTATACAAATGAAATTCATATAGCTGAAATTTTTGGAACCTTACATTCCACCTCCCTTATAAAAAGTTTTGTTCTCAAAACTTTAAACATCTCTTAATTCTTATCATTCTCTAAAGTTTACCATTCTACTTAGTTATTTAGACTATTTCACACTTGCATATTCGTATCTATATTTGTAGGATACCCAGCGCAAGTTGTGTCCTTCTAATTACATACCATGATCAACACATTTACTAAGGCAAGGTGGTCAGAATGCCAGTAAACTCAAGTCATCATCAAATACAAATCTCAATAAACCCAACACAATAATCTCATAACATATTGCATAACAATGTATAATAATGCCAATTCAATAATATATAATAATGACAATGTCACATTAATGCAATGCTCATGATTTATGTTGTCACATAATCCAAACTATACAACCTCATCCTATACTACCATCCGCACAATCACCTCCAACCAGGCCATCCAGGTCAATCATCAACCAGCGCCAGGCCACACCAGCTACCCACACAATGCCTCACAACAACCGATGGTTTTCACGAGCTAACCACCAGCTCACTAAAATATTAGTGGTTTTCATGAGCTACCAACTCACTGAAATACTAATGATTTTCACAAGGTTACCACCAACTCATTGGTTTCCAATCTTACTAGCAAACTTATACAATTTTGCATTAATCAACATATATCATTCAAAATAGATTAGGCTCATAACCAAATACAATATCAAGCAAATAGGTGAATACACAATTATATCATTCACATGATCAATGAAAACAACTCATTTCAATAATATTGGAATCCAATATCAATCAACACAATCATAGCACACAGACCAATCTATTCAATACAATCATGGCACATAGGCTAACTTATTCAATTTAACTTACTCACAAGTAAAGTTATTCAATAAAATATATAGTCATGTCATCATTTATCATAAAAAATTGCTATTAAATACATTAAGGCTCTCACAACTTTACCACAACTCCTTCAATTCTGAGTCCATTACATAATTCAACAAAACACAAAAGATGAAGTCATTTATCCAGATACACATTTGAGACTTATGCCATAACAAGCCATGTTTAGTCAATCAATTACATAACCAACTTGCAAACAAATGGTATCATGCATGGGAGGCTACCAATATGAGTGGACTCAGCCACTAGTCAATTATATGAAGCCATATCAAGTGTATAATGCCATAGCCAAGGTGAAAATCATCATCATGCTCTTTCCAATTTTATTATTGATTTCTAAAGCATTTCATTCTTTATAACTTATCATTTCCTCTCCCTATTAATGCATGATTAGTGGATTTTTGTATCTTCCAGTCACGAATGCTGCCAGACTCATGGCGGCATTACCGATGTCACCTATGACATTTAGCTCTAATTGCAACATAGGGAAGTCAGACTCACTATTCACATCAATCTGGAGACTTAAATATAGCTTTTAACTTTTAATGATACATACTATAGAGGTTCAATCTTATACAGCTATCATGATTCATCACATATATCATATTTATTTATTTATTTTAGTTAACCCTTGCATTATCAAACTAATGCCACCATACTGCCACCCTGGTAGTCGTCACCCAAGGGTGTCGATCGTTCTTCAATTGATCAGGGTTGGTGGCACCCCTACTAATCTCTCTACTAGTTAATACGTAAGTTTCATAATAAATAATCAATCAGGCCATCTTAGCAAGTACCCAAACCTCAATGCACATATAGAGTAAACCTTAGACGCTTTACCACCCCCCTCCATCGGACCTCCATCACCCCACCATCAGGACTTTGGCTCCCTTTATCTTGGGCTTATCCACCTCAAGGTGCCATACAATGTATTACTAATCACATATATTCAAGTATATTGATGCTAATCACAGCCATATCATGCAGACACAATAATAAAATCTCTAATGCAAGCATTCTTATACCAATCACAGGCACTAAGTATGCAACTCACAAACATCATGTCCATACACCATCATACCTATCATAGGCATCACATTCATAGCATGCATTGCGATTCAAGAAAATGCGTACCACACACCATGCATACCACACCCAATTCCAAAGTGCAATCACCATGTCATTCATGCATATCATATGCACCCACACAATGCATCTACCATGAAATCCATAGATAATGTCAAAAACACAGAATAACATAGAATCAATATATTTAACAAATGAGTATCCCCCATCTTTCAAAATTTAAAACATTGTCTCATTAATTCATTCATAATGTGCATTTCACCACTAATTTATTTATTTTTCATTTTAACACAACAATTCCACAAAACATATATAGGGGTGGGAGAATACATACTTATACCTCTTGTACAATTATTTCAATAATTATCTATCTATGAAACTCAATATTTTCATCATTTCTCATATTCATTATCTGTGCCACCCAAGCACATTTACACATGTTTTTATCATCCACATCTCAGGGCCTACCTTTCTCAGAACCAATCATGCTTCAACTCATATGGGCATGTCATTTTCTAACTCTTTTAATAACCATTGGCATCATGATTCTATAGCCTGTTATACACACCATCATGATTCTATAGCCTGTTATATACACCATACCATACTCTAGCTTTGATACCACCTATAACACCCTACCCTCCCAGGGTTGTTACTCCATTTTACACTACAAATTCACTAGGATCATACCATGACTTTCCCACCTCCAGGGTGGGGTTGCTCTGATAATATTTTCTAATTTATCTAATTTCTGTAGATAATCAAATAGAGCTTCCCCTACAAATAGGGTTTTCCACCTATGTACAAGCATTCATCACTCATAATATTACAACTTTTCAATGAAAAAGCATTAAACAATAACTTATACACTTTAATAGACCTCCATTCATCCACACCACACCCATATCACTCCATAGGTTACTCCAAAAACCATCGGTACATCATGATGGCAACAAATATATCTTTTCCACTCCTCCATTATACAATATCTATCCACATCTATCCACATACTCGAATATATACTGACATGCCCATAATTTACAATCATGCATATACAAATACAGTAGCATGAGAAATCTTAAAGAATAATACAACATTGGATTACATTATACTTATTAATCATGAGGGATTCCAATCCCAGTACATTATGTGAATACAAATACAACTTCCTTTGCTTTCTCCCAATATAGACTTCTACGGCTTGGCCTGTCAACTAAAAAATAAAACAACGGTGAGCCTAAACAGATTCCATAAGTAGACTAGATGGCAATCAATAATTCAGTCGAAATCAACAAAAATCCAATTCATCCAAGTAAACAGGGATCTATAAGGCATCCCACAAACCAATCCAAATAGATACATTTCCAAACTCAACCCAATATCTCAACATGTCATAGTATGATCTCATCATATAACAGAAGAATACAATATCAATTTCATATTCGAAAGCAAATTACACATTCTGGGATGATCATCTATCCCAAATCACACATATACATAAAACAAATGCATATAAAACAATTTACATTGATGAGATGACTATAATCCCTTAACTCAGACATTCATACACAAGAATAACACTAGCAAGTATCAATAGGGAATATCATTTATCCCATTAGTCCATATATTAATAGAAGATAATGCAAATCTATAGTACATAACAATTGAATGTATATTTACATCATAGCATCATTATTCCAAACTATACATCTTGGGATCCTCATTAATCCCAATACTAACACATACACAAATTGCATACAACAAACACTAGGATACTCACAATCCCATACAATTCACATATATAATCATTAATAGATACATTCAAATATAAGCATGTTATCAGATCAATCATGGGATAATCATTTTCCCCATCTAGTCACACAATCAATAGGCACAACCTACTTACCTTAGAATAATTTGTTCAACAATTAATATTTTTTCACACTCGACTTGTCGCCTCCATATCAGGAAATCCTACACATATCAGATGAATCCTATATCTTATTTACATATACATGTATAGGAGCAATTTTCATTAATATAATGGAACAAAATGATTAAATTTTCAGCTTAAGGCATGACGTTGCATTTTACATGTTTCTATTTTTGCACCACCATACACAATCATAGTAAATTATGCATAACTTTCTCATATTAATTCAAAATTGAGTCATACTTATTTCATTCCTTAGATAATGTCAAGTCCTACAACTTTTATAATGAACACTTTTTCTAATTTAGCCTCTATATTGAATCGTTGCGCCCCACAAATGATACCTTTTGCAGTTATTGTCTAGGAATAGTTTTAGTAATTTAGGCATAATTCTCTCATTTGAATTCCAAATCAAGTAATCTTATTTGATTTTATAGATAGTTGTAATATCTATAACTTTCATGTTGATCACATTTACTAATTTAGATCATAATTTGAATTGTGGGCCCTATAAAATGACACCTATTGATTTGGAGACTATTTTACTATTTTAGCTATAACTCTCTCATATCAATCAAAATTTAATGATTCATATCTTGTTCAAAAGATAATTTCAATACCTATAATTTTTATGCTAGTCACATATTCAAAATCAAACAATACAGTGGTAAAAATTGGGACGTCATCAACATCCGAACTAATTTTAGGGTGGACAAGCCAGCAGAAACAAATTTTAGGGTATTTTCTTCCTGAATTTTTTTGGACTTGTTAATGTTAGAATTTTTCCACCAAAATTTGCATTATGTGTATAATGGTTATATTTTTATATTCACAAAATCAATTCATTGGTATGGTTTTAATCAAGGTCAAAATGGATACTTAATACTGCATTTTAATGCAATGAACATGTTCTATTTCATACCTTGTTGTCCACCTTAATTATCATCTTAATTTAGATCTATTTAAGGTAATTAGCTGCTATATTAATACTCTAACTAAACTATGATTAACCATAAGTAATTTTGGTTAATCATTTAGCCAAATCTCATTAAAATTAGCCCTATGTATAATAATTTTGTAATTAATTCTAGCAAACAATCCATTTAAATACTATGCTCTACACCTAATTGCCAACGTTAATTCCATCTATTTGAAATTATTTCAATGCTTCATGAATACATGGATTAAATAGAGATTAGCCATGAGTGATTAAGGCTTAATTATAAAGCATACTCCTAATGAAATTTTCACAAAAACTTGTGGATTGCTTGGTTTCACCCATCTATTTTCATTATAAGGTTGCTAAATTTTGATTTTCATATACACTAAATCATGTTTCAAGTTAATTAAAATAATAACTAAGCAACAACTGCACTAATTATAGCTCATATCATCATTACCAAAATTTGTAAAACCCTAACCTAATCCCATCTACATCAATCATCAATAATCTAGCTATCCATCAATTTCATAATCACATCTACATCTATATAATTAATAAGCTAAATTAATCATCTATTCACCTTTAATCCTTTGTTTCTTTATGGGTCTCACCTATCGCTGGTGTTCTTTGATTGTTGATGGCTTTAACACATTTAAATCAAGAGAATTCTTTGAGTAGTAGGCAACAAATCATGCATGGAGTAATTTCCCACAAGTTTCCCTGTTAAATAAGGGCTAGAAATCATCAAGGGAGAAATTTTGGGAGCTTGGACATAGCCTCTTACGGCTGCCACCATGATTTTCTAAGGGAGATGGCTAATAGCCATCCTTTTATATTGAAGATAGTATGGTACTCTAAGGTCCACACCCACATGTGTACATGGATTTCATTTCTAAATTTTCCTATCATCTTTTCTCCATTTTTTTAATATCTTTGAATTGTTTCCACCGTAATTAACATGCCAATAGTAATATTTTATAGGATTTAATAATTTTTTTCGAATTATGTCACTTGTTTAACAAACATTAATGCATCTCATCCCTCATTCTTACATTAATAATGATAATGCACCTATTTTTGTGAATTTTTTATAATAATTTTTCCAAAATTTCAAGTATACTTGCATATATTACATGCCAAGTTATAAAAATGAAAATTCACATACCTAAAATGTTTGGAGCCTTATTTAAAGCAATGAAAGAAATCTGTCTGTGCTCTAACATTCTGTTTGTTACTTACAATAGATAACTCAATAGATAAAGCACTGGAGAAACAAGTCATTCAGGCTTCTATAGTTCAATAGATAAGCCATAAGACAAAGCACTAGAAAGGATGACTCGTCTGCTAGTACTAAAAAAGATGATTCATCTTCTACTTACAAAAGACAAATCGGAAGATGAAGGAACCTTGCCTTATGAACAGGTGGACAAATACCTCATTTTTCATAAGTAGAAGACAAGCAATGGTTAGGCTGAATCATTGGTCTTCACTCAACATTAATAATGCCCTTTCCATCTTGATGAAAAAGTTATCCATTACAGCAATACCTTAACCAGAGCTTATTAAGAAACTAAAAATCATGTTCTCCAAGGTTGGCGCTATAGGCATTTCAACAATCAAGGATTAAGAAAATATCAAAGAATTCAAAATATGCTAATCAGAATAGTCTTTTGACATTAATGGAGCTCACCTACCACCAATGACTGGAATTCAAAGCAACTATAAATGAAGCATTGTGGGAGTAGGAGGAAGTAACCAAGTATTGAGAAAATCATTCAAATCAAACCTTCTACTATTCTTTAAGTGTCAAGAGCCTTGTTTTCAAATCTTCCTCAACTTTCTTTGAAGGCCCACAACCACCTTTGGGAAGATCATTTACTTCTGCATTCATTTTTAGAAACCTTCTACTGTGCTTACTGAGAAATACTTGTGCTCCAACTTTTGATATTCATTCTTTATAAATTTCTTGAGCTAGTGGTAGAGACTAGACTCAAGAAGAGCTATGACTATCTGAGTGAAAACAAGAGCTATTTAGTCATGCTCCTTAGAGCTAAAATTTAGAAGAGTGCTAGGAGCATTATGAATATGCCCCCTAAAGCTAGAATCTAAAAGAGTGCTAGTAGCACTTTGAATACACCCCCTAGAGCTAGATTCTAGAAGAGTATTGAGAGCATTGTGTTCATGCCCTCTAGAGTTGCAATTTAGAAGAGGGCTGGGATCCCTACTGTATTTTTGTTATTTGGAATAATGGAACCCAAGACACTAAGAGAAAAGCATTCTTAGAAGAGTGGAGTAGATGTTTACTCAAACCACTATAAAAATCATTATGTCATATTCATTTGTGCATTTATTGATTGAGAAATTGATTGCTACAGGGATGACTAATCCTAAAGGGGTTGAGAAATAATTTTTAAGTACCTAATTCACCCCTCCCTTCTTTGGTTTTTGCCTAATCTTTAAGACCATTAAGGCATATAGAATTAATCCAAAAGTAAAAACTCAAGTCAAAATCTTCTCAAAAGATCTTCATAAACAAGATAGAGAAACGTCAAAAGTAATATCATCCCCCAGAACTATTATTCAATATTCAGAAGTATCTTAGAAGAAATATCAAGGCATACAACATTATGCCAAAAGAAACTTTGGCATTATAGAAGCAACTCAGAATGCTGACACATTACTCAAAAGTAATTCAGAATACTAATTCACTATACAAAAGCAACTCAGAAGAAACTCAGAAGCATTCTCAGAGGTGTTTTTAAGAAGGCATGCATCAATGAATAATAGAAGCAAAATCTAAGTTTCCTAGGTAAATCAAAAGCTACTCAAAAGCTCTTCAAAAGCCTAAAATCTGACTGTTGTAGGATACTGCCAAAAATTTACTTATAACAAAAAATTTGAAGAACCACTTTAGAAGTTCTATTAAGCTATGGGTCAAATTTTTGAATTTTTGGGCACTTAGAATTTCTTAAGCCCGACAGAATACAAAAGTCGTTACCATCCCTGCCTAACTAATTCAAAAACGATGTCAAAGGTTCCAATGGCTAAATCTTTTCAAAGCCTACATAAAAATGATTAAGGCAACACTTAAAACATTCTGAGAACACACTAAAAATAATCTGATTCAAGAAGAGCATTCACAATCTTCCATCATTCAACTCCAGTTGCCATGACATTGCCAAAGTATTTAAAGCCTCCAAAGCCAGATCTATATCAACTTCAAAAAGAGTTTGAATCTGATCTCATTGCATACCTTGTTCATTTAATTGAGTTTAATTTTTGTACATGTTTACCTAAGTAAGAGGCATTATACTGTACATTCCATCTGGAAAAATAAGTGAGATAGTTGGTAAGCTTTGAAAAACCAGTAAATCAGTTAGTAAGATTGGAAACTAATGTGTATAAGTTAGTTGGTGAGCTTAGAAACCAACATGTAAAATTTTCTGGTGAGCTTAGAAAATTAGTAAGTTTTAGTGAACTTCTAAAACCAACAAGTGTTTTAGTGGAACCTAAGTTCAATAAAGGAGCTGACTTAGAGAAGTGGAGTAGGAACCCAGGAAGGGTCGAACCACTATAAAAATATTATGTCTATGTGCTGTGAGCTATTCTTTCTTTTATCTTAAGCACACTTCTAAAGTTATTGGCCAAAATGTTTGAAAGCTCAATTCACCCCTCACACCCTTTTGAGCTACCAACTAGTTAGGGACCAACAGAGTCCTCTTCTTCTTTACTAATTGAAGCATATATGGTTGTCGATCCAACCAAAGAAAAAGTGCAGTATGTCAATAGTAAGGGCTACAACAACTTTTGGGGGAAAGATATGCATAACCAATATTATCATAGATAGAGAAATTAAGAGAATCTACCTTATGGAAACCCAAGGAACACCATGAACCATCCTTCGGGTTTCCACACCAATCTCACCCAACAAAGAAGAAGCCATCCCTTGAAGACCTCATGAGCACCTTCGTGAATGAGAGTCGAAATAGATTTTCCAAAAATGAAGCAAGACTTGATAATATTAAAACAACTATGGGAAACATTAATGCTTTCATCAAGTCTTTGGAAACACAAATTGGGCATCTTGTAAGCTCTTCTAATAGCTCAAATAGGGGTAACTTTCAAAGAAGAAGCCATCCCTTGAAGACCTCATGAGCACCTTCGTGAATGAGAGTCGAAATAGATTTTCCAAAAATGAAGCAAGACTTGATAATATTAAAACAACTATGGGAAACATTAATGCTTTCATCAAGTCTTTGGAAACACAAATTGGGCATCTTGTAAGCTCTTCTAATAGCTCAAATAGGGGTAACTTTCCAAGCAACATAGAGAAGAACCTAAGGGAGCACTGCAATGCCACAAATTTGAGAAATGGAAGAGAATTAGAACCATCGAGGATGCAAGGAGAGCTACAATCATCCTCAAAGGTAAAAAGCTAGGATGCAGAAGAAAGAGAGATAGAGGAAGAGGCAAGTAAGAGGAACCTGAAAGGGAACACTACATACTAGGGAGGAATACATTTCCTGACAATTCATATCGTGAAACCTAAACTCCCTTTCCCTTAAAGATTCCATCAAAAGAAGATAAATAAACAGTTCAGTAAGTTTTTGAAAATTTTTGCTAAAATCCATATAAATGTTCCTTTTGTAGAGGCCCTGGAGCAAATGCCCAACTACGCCAAGTTTATGAAAGAAATCATGTCCAAGAAGTGAAAGTTGGAGGAATTTGAGTTAGTAAAGTTGACTGCGGAATGAAGTGCTATTCTGCAAAAGAAGCTCCTTCAAAAATTGAAGGACCCAAGGAGTTTCACTGTACCCTACACCATAGGAAATTCCACATTTTATAAGGCATTATATGATTTAGGTGCATCCATTAACTTAATGCCTTTATCAATTTTTTAGGAAACTCAGACTGGGAGAGGTGAAGCCTATGAACATCACACTATAGCTGGTAGATAGGTCTTTGACCTATCTTTGGGGAGTTATTGAAGATGTGTTAGTCAAGGTTGGAAAGTTCATCTTTTTGGTGGATTTCGTAGCACTAGACATGGAGGAAGATCATGAAGTGCCATTGATCTTAGGAAGGCCATTTCTAGCAATAGGAAGAGTACTGATTGACATCCAAAAAGGAGAGCTAACCTTGGGGATAAACAAAGAGGAGGTAACGTTCAACATTTATCATGCCATGAACTTTCTCTTGAGAATGATACATGTAAACGAATTGAGGTTTTGAATGATCATAAAACTTAAGTTGTTACTAATGAAGGTGTTCAAAATTAGTTGAAAATTATTGTTGCAAATTTTATTAGCCAGGATATGATAGGTTTGGATAAGGTCATGGACCATGTTTTAGTTTTTTGGATGCACTACAACAAAAGAAGCAAAAAGAACTCAAACACCATTTGCCTGCAATCACTGATTTAGTTGTGGATACATTTGAAAAGTCAGGTGGTACAAGTGTTGAAGTGGGTACATCATTTGCTACCCCGAGCTCTTCTCAATAAAGGCCACCAATGCAACCTTCTTCTGGTGAACCCACTCTAACTAAGCTACAATCACAAATAGAGGGAATACATTTTTGGCCGCAACAAATGATGAAGGAATAATGACAATAATTTCAATATGTTGTGGATTACACCAATGCTCTAAATGACATGTTCTAGAATTGCAACATGTCGCAAGGTGCTAGCTCAATAGTTTTCCCCACTCCACCCAAATTTCCTAACTTTACAGAGGAATCTAAGGAATGGGAGGATGACTCCAATGAATGATCAGATGAATTTTAGGGAAGTCATTGTTTTCTATTGTTTTATTTAACATCCAAGATAATGTGGATTTCAAGTTTAGGGGGGTAGTATTTTCTGTGTTCTTTGTTTCATTTTTATGTGTTCTTTCGAACTATTTTAGGTTTGTGTTTGTTACAGCACATATTATGTTTTTTGGGTTATTAGTGTTGGTGTTCACATTTGTAGTTGTGTTCAATGTTTGCATATGGTTGTGTCATTTTCTTATAAAAAATATTGTGTGTTTTAAGCATTGATCAGAGTCATCATACAAAACCAATGACATATATGTGACATTTGACGATGGTTAAGTTGAAAATGATAGAAATCAATATTGTTTGCATGCTTGACTTAATTCCTTGTCTAATTTGCTATAGATTTCTTATACATAATGATCACATTGACATAGCCATGTCTTTTGAAGTCTTTGAATACTTAAAATTAGTTTAGGAGACTAAGTATGCATATTTCAATTTGAATTCAAGAATTCATTGTAACTATTATTGAGAAAAGCATTAGATGAGATAAAAGAAGAATATGATAAAAAACTCATTATTTATCAGGGGGATCACATATCTATGAATAGAAAAGAAAATAATTTTATGCATGTGATAGTAATATAGCCCAAGGATTAGGCAAGATCACATTTGAGAAAAGAAGATAAAAAAGAGGAATGTGATAGCAATAGCACCCACAAAAAAGAAAAATATCAAATACACATCTAATGTAGTCTCTCCTATTTAATTAGTGAATTCACAGGGTTTGCATTGAACATGTATTACTTGGTTACTTGAATGAATTTAAGTGTGAAATGATGTAGATTGAAATGGCTATATTGTTGCACAGGCACATGGAATCTAAGGTGGAAAGCAAGAGGCTCAGGTTGAAACAAGGGACATATGTGATACCTTGAAAATTTCCTCTTAACCATGCTTATTTTATTGAGGTTTTTAACTAATAACTTAGATTGATGTTCACTAAGTTATTTCTGAATTCTTGTGTTTGTAATTTACTCAAGGACAAGAAAATGAGTAAGTTTGGGGGTATTTGATAATAGAATTTGATTCACTTATGTTTTGTATTATTCGGGATTATTTAATTGTTTGTTCTTGAGAAATTTAGATATTTTTCATTTGATTTGATTGTTTTCTTTCAGGTGCCTTAAAGGGAGATAGAATGGATTAAACTAAGGAAAAGAGAAAGAAGCATCTTAAGGATAGAAGGAAGGAAGAATATGTAGCAAAAATGCAAAACAAAAAGACTTCACATCTAGTGCCACCAGTGCTAGAGTCCATTTCTATCTCATGACTAGCTAGGCTGGTGCCACAATGCCCAATCTGGCATCGCTACTCCTCAAATCCTACTACATTTCTACAAGGTTTATCCCCTAGTTTTTGAGGTAATGAGAGAAGGATTTTGGGGGATCTTTTGGCATTCATTTGGGGTTGGTTTTAGGGTTCTTAGGGGCACAACTGGTGAATTCTACGGAGAAAGTGGGAGAGATTTAAAGGAAGCAAGAGCTAGAGGAGATTATGTTCTACATTGTGATGAGCTTCATAAAGGGAGTTAATTCCATTTTCATTATGAACTAAATTTCTCTTCCTAGGGCAAAGATATAACCCTATTTGATACTCTTTGTTCTGTGGATTATTGGTCATCAATGACTATATGTGTTTCATTCAATATGTTGTTTGTAATCATTTAATTCATTTTATTACTCGATCATCAATATTATGAGTTAGATTGATTATCTAACCATGGTTAAGGTACACACCATATGCTAAACCATGAGCTCCCTTGAATGAAAAGGATAGATGGTTAAGGTACACACCATATGCTAAACCATTATATTTTATTTCATTAAGTTCTTGGGCTTAATGGGTTTTCACCTCAATTATGCTATACACCAAAGGTAATTAGAACGCATGGAAATACTTGATTTAAATCCTCACATCTAACAATAATAATCATACATTAAAAGAACGAACCCCAGGTAAGCACTGAATCCAACATTCCAATAGTAAAGGGTATCATTGAGTGGCGAAATCGGATCCCTAAACCCTTGCATCTTATTAATATTCCCTACATCATTAATAGTTATTGATTTTTGCAATTTTATTTAATTTTACGCATATTCACTTAGCTTTAAAAACATTCTTTTTAATGATAGTGTAGTTCAGTAACAAAAACTAATTAAATCAGTTTCATCATTCTTTGTGGGATCGACCCTTGCATTATAGACTATAGTGCTATACACTTGTGCACTTGTGAGGAATTATAATTTGATCCATCATCTAGTGAAAACCATCACTATAGAGTTTCTGGTGAGCTCTTGGAAAAATTAGGTTGTGATTCCATGGGTTATTGTGGAACCTAAGGTTAGGGAAACCTCAGAGAGTGGAGTAGGTGCAAGAGAGGGCCCGAACCACTATAATCCTTGTATCTTTTTTGTTTTTGTGCTTGTGAGTTCCACTGTATTTATTTTCTACTCTTAAATAACCTTTTATGTTTTTCCATACCTTTAAGACTCCAGATTTGCCATACAACTTGCATAGCATAGGCAGGGCTAGGGGATAAACAATTATTATCAGAGTTAAAGAGATTGTTTAGGTCTATATCTGATATGTTTTCTAGCCAAAAAAGTTTAGGCCATGAGATTTCTCGTTCATAACAAGTTAAAAAGATTTTAAGGTCTCTCCTAAAAGAATTGATACAAAAAATCACTGCAATTGAAGAGGCCAAAGATTTGAACAACCTCTCTATTGCAAAACTAATAGGCTCCTTAAAGACTCAGAAAGTATTGAAGACTGAGAAAGAAGAGAAGAAGATAAAACTAGAGTATGGCCATGGAAGTGTAGATTATTAATGCAGTGAGGGGGGGAATGATGTAGAGGTCATAAAAACTCTTTTTGAAAAAATTAAGATCCTACTAAAGAAAAAGTTAAAGAAGAAATTGCAAATTTAGTAGATAATTGTAAACATGAAGAAGAAGTGGAAATAAATGAAAATAAAAAAGTAGTAGAAGAAGAAATTCATTCATGTATAACTGCCTTCCAATAGTAGCCATAATAGGAGAAGAAGTAGCTCCTAAACTATGGACAATGGAAACATCAATCTATTTGAGGCAGCTAGGTAGGTGAGGATATTGTATTTCCTAATCTTAATTTTTTGCATTCATGTCATTTCACTTTAGCCTTCATCACTTTATCTCTCACAAGAAAACCATCTTGCATATGGTTATACAAGAAGAGCTTAAAACATAATCATCTATTATAGGTACTAATAACATTAATCCTTAATGTCATTATAACCCCAAGGCATAAGTCAAGCCTATTTTCAAAACTTAATCATTTAAGGTCTCAAATAGGAATTCCAATCCTAGTCAAACTTTCTATAATCCTCATTATGGGTTGATGAAATATTAATAGTTAGATGATCTTTAGTTTGAAAATGATAAATAAAATTGTTAGCTTATGAATGATAAGGGGAGTAGTGAATTGAAATTTAGGGTCATTCATTATAGTAGCAATAGAAGGAGAAGAAGTTCAGTCCCTCATAGAAGTTTTGATAATTAACAAACTTGTTAATGACCTGATTTAAGCTAATAATAATGTTGCTGAGATTTCTAGTTTCAGAGGAAGATTCGGTTGGTAAGAAGGGAGCTTTGGAGGTGATGCTGCTAAGCATCGGATGGATCCGCGTTACTTCAAAGGCCATGACGTTAATGCTTTAGAGGTTAAAGAAGCTTCAAAGTTGTAGAATAAGTCATTAGGAAGAAGTGCACTCAAAGGGACTCCAAAGCATTAGAAGTGATGACTTCGAATGATTTGAAAATGTATATGTTGAAGGTGTTGGGATGTTAGATCTGAAGATGAGGTTATGGAGGCCCGAGGTATTTTGCTTCGAAGGGTCCAAACAAATGCGTGCTCACAACTGACAAACCCCCAACTTTCAAAGGTTGTCTAAGTGTAACTTTAGAGGCTCCAAAATGGCACTATGAGGCAACACTGTGTGGTGTTTAACAAGGCATTTTTGAACAGTAAGAAAATGAGAAATAGGGATGCAACAACTAGATTTGAATTTGAAATTATAAATAGAAGTTCTAATGAACACAAATAAGTTTTTTTAAGCAGATTAATCAAGATCAATCATGAACACTCAAAGACTCCAAAGTGCAAACCCTCTAGTGTGCTAAATGAATACAGAATTTGAAAGCTTCATCAAAACCCATTTAAAAGGAGAATGTAGTACTATAATGAGGTTTATTACTGTATCTTTCATGTTCGTTTGAGTTTAACTATTTGTACAACTTGGCCTAGCTAGAGGCATTTACTCGTACATCTATATTTGTAAAGGTAGAGTTGCTAGGTAGCTTAGAAACCAATGTATATGAGTTTGTTAGTGAGCTCAGAGGAAAACCAAAATTGTAAGAGCTGGTCGTGAGCTCGTGAAAACCATCACTCTAGAGTTTCTAGTGAGGTCTTGGAAAAACTAGGTTATGATTCCACGAGTTATGATGGAACCTAAGGTTGGGGAAATCTTGGAGAGTGGAGTAGGTGCTAAGAGAGGCCCAAATCACTATAATCCTTGTATTTTTATTGTCTTTGTGCTTGTGAGTTCCACTGCATTTATTTTCTAGCTCCTACACAATCTTTTCTATTTTCACATGCCTTCAGGATTCCATATTTTCCATACAACCTACATAGCATAGACAAGGTTAGGGGACCAAAATTTGTATTAGAGTTAAAAAGATTATTAAGGTCTATGTCTAATATGTTTTCTAGATTTATGAGACTCACCAATAGCCTTAAAAGTTGAGGCCATGAAATTTCTTGTTCATAGCAAGTTAAAAAGATTTTAAGGTCTTTCCTAGCAGATTGAAAGCCAAAAATCATAAAATTGAAAAGGCCAAAGAGTTGAATTAGCTCTCAATTGCAGAATTGATGGAGTCCTTGATGACCCACGAAGTACTAAAGAATGACAAAGAAGAGAAGAAGATAAAGCTAGAGTATGGCCATGGAAGTGCAAATTCTTCATGTAGTGATGGGGAGGAAAATGATGCAGAGATCATAAAAGCTCTCCCTATAAAAACTAAGAAACTATGAAAGAAGAAAAAAATGAAAAAAATTATAAATTTAATAGAAAATTGTAAACATTAAGAAGAAGAGAAAATAAATGTTAATGAAAAGGTAGAAGAAGAAGTTCATTTAAGTATAACTGCCTTCCAATTATAGCCATAATAGAAGAAGAAGTAGCTCCTCTATGTTGGATAATGGAAACATAAATCTATCTAAGGCAACGAGGTAGGTGAAGGTATTGTATTTCCTATCTTTAATTCTTTGCATTCATGTCATTTCACTTAGCCTTCATCACTTTATCTCTCACAAGTAAACCATCTTCCATATGGTTATTCAAGAAGAGCTTAATAGATAATTATCTACTGTAAGGACCAATAAAATTAATCCTTAATGTCATTACTATTCTAAGGATAAGTCAAGCCAGTTTCAGAAACTTAATAGTTTAAGGTCTTGAATAGCAATTCCAATCCTAGTCAGACTTTCTTTAATCCTCATTAAGGGTTGATGAAATATTAATAGTTAGATGATCTTTGGTTTGAAAATAAGAAATAAAGTTGTTAGTTTATGCATGATAGGGGGAGCAGTGAAATGGAATTTTGGGTTATGCATTGCATTAGCAGTAGAAGGAGAAGAAGTTCAGCCCCTCACATTAGTGTTTAATGGTAATCCATTCACCTCTAGACCTTTTTAATTATGATAAAAGGGGGAGAAAAGAATGTTATGACTTGTTGCAATAGAGAGAATGTTATGACTTGTTGCATTCTAGGGAAAATAATATATAAAAAACTGAACTTAGAAAAAATGTTGACCAATTTTAGCATAGTGAACTAAAATGAATCAAACTTCCATATGCTTATTATATCAGTCATTTAGGGAAAGTTCTCATTAGTTCATTAGATATAGTGCAAATCATTAAGTTTTATTATCATCAAAAAGGGGAAGAATGTTTTGTATGAGGATCTAGATTTTGTGATGAACAAAACTTGTTAATGACTTGATTTAAGCTAATAATAGTGTTACTCAAATTTCTAGTTTCAGTGGAAGTTTCTAAGGTGAAGAAGGAAGCTTCTGAGGTAAAGAAGGGAGCTTTGAAGGTGAAGAAGAAAACTTTAGAGGTGACGCTGTTAAGCATTGGAGGGATCAACATCACTTTGAAGGCCATGAAGTTAATGCTTCGGAGGTAAAAGAAGCATCGAAGGTGCAAAATGACTTGTTAGGAAGAAGTAAGCTCAAAGGGAATTTGGAGCATACAAAGTTTTGACTTTGGATGATTTTGAAATGTATACACTTAAGGTATTGGGATGTCAAATCTGAAGATGAGGTTTTGGAGGCCTAAAGTATTCTACTTCGGAGGGTCTGAACTGACATGCGCTTTGACTAACAAACTCCCAACCTTTAACAGCTCCAAAAGTATAACTTTGGAGGCTCCAAAATCTCATGATGAGGTAAAATTGTGTGGTGTTAAATTAGGCATTTTGAAACAGTTAAAAAATGAGAAAAAGGGACACAATAGCTTGATTTGAATATGGAACTTATAAATAGAAGCATTATTGAATAAAAATAAGTCTCTTTGAGAGGATTAATTAAGATCAATCATGAACACTTATAGACTCCAAAGTGCTGATGCTCCAATGTGCTAAATGAATACAGAATCTGAAAGCTTCATCAAAAACCATTTCAGAGGAGATCGTAGCACTGTAATGAGGTTTATTATTATATCTTTCATGTTCAATTAAGCTTAATGAATTGTATAACCTAGCCTAGTTAGAGGCATTTACTTGTACATCTACATCTATAAAGGTAGAGTTGTTGGTTAGCTAAGAAACCAATATATATGAGTTTGTTGGTGAGCTTAGAGGAAAACTAATATTGTAAGAGTTAGTGGTGAGCTCATGAAAACCATCACTATAGTTTGTGGGGAGCTCTTGGAAAAACTAGGTTGTGATTCCTCTGGTTATAATGGAATCCAAGGTTAGGGAAACCTTGGAGAATAGAGTAGGTTCCAAGAGAAGGCTCAAACCACTATAATCCTTGTATATTTATTGTCTTCTTGCTTGTTAGTTCCACTACATTTATTTTTTGCTCTTGCATAATCTTCTTTGTTTTCCCATACCATTAGGATTCCAAATTTTTCATATAACCTGTGTATCATAGGCAGGGTCAAGGGACCAACAATTGGTATCAAAGTTAAAAAGATTGTTTAAGTCTATATCTGATATGTGTTAGCATTATTGTATATAATTTTAATGATAACAAAGCTTATACTAAGATAAGAAATTTGTATGCTTAAATCTCTAACAATCAGACACATAGTTATGAATTGATAAACATTAATTAACATAAACATATAACTATCAATGATTAGTTATAATAGCATAAATTTATCACTTTTTGGTGCACACATAACGAACATTAATTAATTTTTATTGTATAAATCTGCTAAACCATACTAAGCACCATAATTACTTAAGCTTTCATATTTTCATATTACTCATTTAATATAGATGTCCATTATCCTTGCTTTACAAAATATTACAATCATATGAGGATAAGATACACTCTTATATTATATATGAAAGCTAACAACGTAGCAAGTGTAGAAAAGTTCAATTGCAGGATAATAATCATCGGCAACAAACTTCCACAACTATCTGCAATATTCTAAAAGAAGTTGAAATGATGAAAATTGTGGAAGAAGAAGAAAACAAAAGGTTTGTAGACAAGCAATAAGAAAGGTATTAGAAACTTCCATGAAAAAAAGAAATTTGAGAAAAATAAGGCTTCGAAGATATGCTACAATGTGCTTACATTATCTGTCAACCTTAAAGAGAAAATCTCAGTAGACAAATTCAAGATAAATAAAGTTGAAGATGAAGTCATGGTCAAAGGGCATAAATTTGTTCAGGAAATTCAAACTGTCTACACCAACAAGAGAAAAGTTGTCTGAGATAAAAAAAGAAGAAGAAGATCCATCAAATATTCAGACTAAGGAAAAAAATGTAATTATTGCCTAGACAATTATGCACAAAGAAGAGAAAATTTTATCTAATCAACGAAGTTAGAAGAATAGATTAGTCTGAGGACAAAAAGGCAATATGGATAGATAAGGGAGTGCAACTTTAGTTGAGCTAAGATAGATAAACCAAGAATAAAAAAATAAAGAAGTTGCAAGAACAAACCCCTTTTGTTGCTCGAAGTGTGCAGAACAGTTGAAGAACTTCACTTTGTTTGTAGATCATAAGTTTGTTTATTACTTGTGATAAACAAAGCATTAGCCAAAGTAGAAGATAAAGTAGAAGTTACAAAGTAAGCATAGATAAAGCTGAATAGACAAAGGGTGGCTTGGACCAAAATAAGCTTCAATAGACAAAGGCACGATCATCTATAACTTATAACAGACAAACCCACGTGACGTGCAAAGTATTCCATCCAAGACAAACCAGAAATAGTTTGTTTATCACTTACATTAGATGAATGCTACACTTCATTTATTTGAGCAAGTTAAAGCAAGCTTCGTTTGCCATCTCAAACAAACAGTAGTGAACAAAATAAGAATACAATACTTTCTCTGTTCAAGCAAGACAAAGCGAACTCCATCTACCACCTCCAACAAAATAAGAATACAATACTTTCTCTGTTCAAGCAAGACAAAGCGAACTCCATCTACCACCTCCAACAGACAAATGAAGAACAAAGGAAAAATATCTTACTTCATTTATTTATATAGAAGGAGAAGTTTATCAATCAATTAGCTCAACTTCATTAGTGCAACCCATAGTTAGTCTGTTATTTATAACAGACAAAGCACATAAATAAAGGATTGGTCAACAAACAAATCTTTTGGAGGAACTCAGGCAGACAAAGCAAAGTTTTTCAACTAGTCAGTTCGACTTCATTTGCACCATTCAAAGTTTGTTTGCTACTTACAACAGACAATCACTCTTACAAAAGTTCAATTGATAGACAAACCTTGGAAGAATATTTTTGCAACTTATGATAGACAAATGTAGACAAAGAGAAGGCATCACTTGTCAAAGAAAAATCAATTTATGTGACTAGCATTCAAATGACATCTGCACTCATGCCAATATTGTACAAACTTACATCAATCACCATTTTTGGCATTAAAAGGCTTTGCATGGTTTTCAAAACTGTGACAAGTCAAACAAGGAACACTTTTAAACAGCTCATCCTCCTCTGTAAATGGTGATGTAGCAGCTCAAGACAAAATAGAAAGACCTAGACTTCAACAGCGGAAAATTCAAATGGTCTTATTTATTCAATGCAACTCTAGTTTGTACATTCAATGGAACCCATCTTCTTCAATGGTCAAGAATACAAAGAAGCTATTTAAGGAGAAAAGTTGGGACGATACAAAGGCGGTGAAGGAAGACATTTCAAATGAGCTTAACCTTATGTAATTCCTTTCACCTATGGTTAAGAGCTTAAACCTTCAGTTATCTATCCTTAAGCTTAAACCTTCATATCCTTCTAGCCATTATCTCTACATTATGGGACAATCTTTTCATATTACAAAAAACAGAAAGAGAGATCAAATATTCACCTGTGCTTGAGAGAAATATTATGTAAAAGTGCATAAGTTTTCTAGTAAACTTGAAACTAGAGAGTTGTTGGTGAGCTTTAGAAAATCAACAAATTTTAGTGATCTTTAAAACCAGTTAGTTTGTGGTGAGTTCATGAAAACCACATTGTATGAGTTGTTGGTGATCTCTAGAAAAATAAAAAATTTGTTGGTGATCTTTGAAACAAGTGAGTTTCCTGGTGAGCTCATGAAAATTAGAAGAGTGCTAGGAGCACTATTGTATTTTCATTATATGAGATATAGTGGAACCCAAGACACAATGAGTATGTGCTTTTGGAAGAGTAGATGTAGGGATGGGGTCCTAAACCACTATAAAAATTGCCTTGTCTATGTGCGTGTGTTTGGTCATCAATTTTATTCTTCATGCATTTTATTATTTCAATTATTCATTTTACATCACACCACATATAAGCACAAAAAGAGGAAAATGATTCGACAGGGGTAAAGTAGTGAATTTTTATTTACCCAATTCACCCTTCCCCTCTTAGGTTAAGCCACACTTTGGGATCCAACAAGCGGTATTAGAGCGGGCTAGATAAATAATTCTAGTGATTCATTTGGCTTACCGAATAATTTTGTACTCTATGTTCTTCAAATAGTAGTCCTTCTCTTATGTTTCAAAATTTTGATAGACTAACCTTTATATAATGGAAGAGGAGATTGAAAACATTTCTTATGGCCAAATGTTTTCATCTATGGAAAATTATCTATATTAGCATAAGTGAGGATGAAATGAGAGCAGAGCTAAAAATATTGAAATCTCATTACATGTTCTCAGTCCCACCATTTGCAAGGATGTCTTGGCTATGAATGGATATGAGAAATCTTTAGACAAGCTAAAGACAAATTACTAAGGGGCAAAAACACTTGGCACTCACACACCACTTGTGTTATTGTTTAGACTAACTTGAGTGCAGCAAATCTGTGAAAGGAGAAAATATAGTACTAAAGAAGAAGAAAGAGAAATGAGGCTTGGTATGAAGAAACAAATTGAAAATCTAATAAAATACCAAGTTCCTTTGAAATAAAATGGAGAGATAAGTGTAAGTATGACACTTAAACTCAAATGCCACTATTGTATGTGTCATTATCTGATTTTTGAAATTTTACTTGCATGTTCCCTTTAGCCCATTCTTTTGTTAATAAGTATTCATACTTAGTCTAGCAATTTATTAATTCTATTGATTTATACACCTTTACTTTTAAAATTCAATTATTCATATGTTTGAAGAGACAAATTTGCATTCTTTTGTTTCAAATTTTACTTATTTCTTTTAGTTCATTCCTTTAAATTCAAGTTCAAATCTTCAATTATTTACTTTTGTTTACTTACATGTTTGTAGAAACAAGTTTATATTTTAAAACTTTCACTTCTATTGTAATTGATCACATGTTCATATTCAATTTTCTTATATATGTTTATATCTAGTTAAAATTGTCTGAATATTCATTTGTAGAAATCAAAGCTTATTCTCTGAATTTTTGTATGATGAGAAATAGAGTTGATAGTTAAAACTTTGTCTACATACCTTAATTTGTATATTAATTAGAATTAAAATTTGAAACTATACTTGCGTATTTTTGCTTATTCATTTATTCTTACACTTCATCTATAGAAATTAAGAGCTATACTTAAAATTTTAATTGATTAGCTAACTGTACATTTACAGAAATAAAGATTCATTTATAGTGTAATTTATATATATATATATATATATATACTCTGTTCATTCATGCATATACATAGGAGAATATAGGATTCTGAAAAACATTAAGAAAACTCTTAAGATAATTAGGAAGGAAGAAAATTAATGCTCAAATAATAAATAACCTAAAACTAAGAATACCTAAAAGATACATAACTAAAAGAAAGATAAAATAATGAAACTGAATGATTATGCTCAAAATCATTTAAGAAAAAGATGAGTTGATCTAGCACATAAGGTTAATTGTAATTTACATTTGTGCTAGCTCAAATAATCAATGTTTGATTAAAACAAGTATTTATCCTGCCTATTTATGAAAATTGCTTTAACTCATTAGCTTATTTCTTTGCATACTATTATGGTTATAAGAACTCTTTGCACTAATATATTTGGAATACATGTCTACACCAATTGAGCTCATTAACGAAGAAAAAGTGCAAGAATATTTTAAATGTGTATAGGAAAGCTTAAGTTGAGAATAAAAGAAAGAGATCAATGAAAAATCATAATCTTCTTCTTAGCTCACAAATCCAAGGAAAAGAGCCCAAGAGTTCAAGTTCCGGATGCAAGGAAATGATTGAATAAATCAAAAACTATAGCCTAAAACAACATCAATCTTCAAATATGGCATCAAAGGATTGACAGCAAAAGCTAAATGCTTAGTCAATACTGACAACAAAGCCTATGAACTCGAATGAGAAATCTATGAAGGGAAGTGCCAAAAGAGATAAGTTGTCAAACTTGATTATATTTCTTTCAATGCTATATACTCTGGATGCCTCTGAATGAATTGTCTTGGATTTAAATTAGGTTGACTTTACTATTTTGAGCTAAACCATTCTAAAAACTCTATTGAACCTTATAATGATCAAAACTCTAGCATTGTTACAGTCCTATGGCATGGTCAAGCCTGTTTAGGAAACTTCACAGTTTAAGGTCTCGAGTAAGAATTTCATTCCTAGTCATTCCTTCTGTAATAATTTTTATTATCTTGATCTTACACAAAGAACTAGAATTGAAAAATAAAAACCCATAAAGATAACAATCATAACACATAGGAAGGTAAAATGGAATCCTTAACATTAACAAAATCTCATTAGATGAAATAAACATTAAGAATTCAAAAACTTCTACCTTCTTAAAATATTAATAGCTAGATAAAACTACCATTAAGTCCAGAACATTTAGCAAAGGAAATTAAAAGCAAGTATTCTTTAAAAACTTCAATAACTACTAGCAACTCTGTAATTCTATCTTGAGTCTCAGACAATTCCTTCTCCAATGCTTTAATTCTATCCACAATCTCTCCATAAGCTATACACCAGTCAGTCAAAAGAAGATCTATAGAAACATTTATCTTCTTAGCAAACTTTAATTTCTTCTTCAACTATCTCACCTCCTCTTCCAGAAAGTGAATATGACTATTTCCTTCACTTATCTCTTACTCCATTGTTGTCTAAATGTTAACCTTGTATATTGTCTGTCCAAGTAAATATCATAGAATACAAGGGTCATAACCAGCCTTCAAAAGACACATTAGGATCATACAACGATGAATAAAACTATGGTAAAAGATACATATCCAATGTTTAAATAACTATAAAAACAATCCTATAAAAAGTATAAATCACTAAACTTAAAATTTCTTAAAAGACTGGAAAAATTAAAAACTACTAATGTGAGTATAAAGAGTTGTTACATTACATATAAAGAGTTCAGAATAAAAAGTACAAACATTTAATCAGTCAAACAACAACAATAGCTTCCAACTCTTTAACTCTTGGGTGAGCTTTCACCAACTCCGTCTTCAAATGTTTAATGTGCTCTACAGCCTCCATATAAGCCGTGCAGTTTCTAGTTAATAAATGTGTAAAATGAAGATTACTACCCCTAACGGAAGCCAAATCAATCTTCAACTGCTTAATCTTATCCTGCAAGATCAAACATCTATAGCCTTAAAGGATGCATCATCATTCTCACCTTGAATCAACTTTACAGAAGAACTGGAAGACGCCATGATTGCTTTGGTAAGCACTAAAGGGTCTTCTCTTCTCCCTAATCCCTCTGTGCAAGAAAAGAGAAAGATTCTGTCAACTCCACCATTACTACTCCCAACTATCACACCTAATAATAATGATAGATAACCATTAAATAAAAGAAGATGCACATTAACAGTTAACCAAGCATTATCATCATTATTGCATCATTCTTTTTAAACTTAGGATTTTGATCAATAATATATACTTAATTAATTAATGTCTGACTATTATTCTTTATAAATATGCTTCTTGTAGTAATGAAATTGTTTAATTTTCAAAATGTTTAATATTCATCAACCTGATCATAACACTAAATCATGGGAAGAAAATTGATTAATAAATTATAACTAAAAGGAGGAGAGGAAATTATGTAGGATAATACAAAAATAATATTCCAGGGTTCAACAAAATAGGGGGAGAAGAACTTAAAGAAAGGTTATATAAACAAGAAGAAAAATATAATTAAGGGGAGAAAAATAAATTAAAGGAGGAAAGTAATATGATTATAAGAAAAATCTTTTTTATTATGACAAAAAGGGGGAAAGAAATGTGAGTGACTTTAAGAGTGATAGTTAAAATTAGGAAAATGATACAAGGATCAAACCTATAGGATTATATAGGTCAGATATTTAGGGGGAGATCAAAAGAAATTTCCTAATTATTAATAATAAGCCCTCAAAGTTTTGTCATCATAAAAAATGGGGAGATTATTAGCATTATTGCATATGATTTTGATGATAACCAAACTTATACTAAGATAAGAAATTTGTATACTTAAATCTTTAACAATGATACCCATGGTTATGAATTGATAAACATTAATTAACATAAACACATAACCATAAATGATTAGTTATGCTAGCATACATTCCTCACTTTATGGTGTGCACATAATGAACATTAATTAATCTTTACTACATAAATCTTCTAAATTGTACTAATCACCATAATTACTTAACCTTTCATATTTTCATATTATACATTTAACAGAGATGTATATTATCCTTGCTTTACAAAATATTATAATCAAATGAGGATAAGATACACTCTTATATTATATATGAAAGCTAACAGTGTAGCAAGTGGAGAAAAGTTCAAGTGCAAGATAATAATTGTTTGCAACTAACTACAACATTATCTGCTATGTTCTAAAAGGAGTTAAACTGATGAAAATTGTGGAAGAAGAAATAGAAGTCTTGGAGACAAGCAATTAGAAAGATTGCATTAGGTGCTTCCACAAACAAAAGCAATGTGAGAAAAAACAAGGCTTCAAAAATGTGCTAGAACGAGCTTATGTTGTCTGTCAACCTAAAAGAGAAAATCTTAATAGACAAAGGCAAGATAAATAAAGGACATAAAGTTACTCGAGAAATTTGAACTATCTACACTGACGAGAGAAAAGTTGTCTGAGATAAAGAAAAAAGAAGAAGATCCATCAAATACTCAGACAAAGGAAGAAAAATATAATTGTCGCCCAAACAATCACGCATAAAGAAGAGAAAACTTTGTGTGATCAACAAAGTTAGAAGAATGGACTAGTCTGAGGACAAAAAGGCAATATCGATAGATAAGGGAGTACAACTTTAGCTGAACTAAGATAGACAAACCAAGAATGAAGAAACACAGAAGTTGCAAGAACAAACCCCTACTGTTGCTCGAAGTGTACAGAATAGTTGAAGAACTTCACTTCATTTGTGGATCATAAGTTTGTCTATTACTTGCAATAGACAAAGCATCATCGAAAGCACAAGGCAAAAAAAAAGCTACACAGTGAGCATAGATGAATTTGAATAGACAAAGTGTGACTTGGATTAAAATAAGCTTCAACAGACAAAGGCATGAATGTCTACAACTTAAAACAGACAAACCCATGCGACGTGCATGGTATTCCTTCCAAGATAAAGCAAAACATAGTTTATCTATCGCTTATATATCAGATGAACGCTACACTAGTGCTGACATTATGAAGACTTATATTAGAGATCATTTTCGGCAATAAGTGGCACTGCAAGGTTTTTGAAAACTGTGATAGGTCATATAAGGAACACCTTTTAACACAGCTTATCCTCCTCTCTGAATGGTGATGTAACAGCTTGAAACAAAATAAAAAGACCTGGACTTCAATGGTTAAAATTCAAATAGTCTTATTCATTCAATGCTGCTCTCGTTTTTGCATTCAATAGAACCCATCTTCTCCAATGGTGGGATGATTCAAAGGTAGTGAAGGAAGACATTTCAAATGAGATTAACCTTATGCAATTCCTTCCACCCATAGCCAAGAGATTAAACTTTCAGTTATCTATCCTTGAGCTTAAACCTTTATATCCTTATGGTTATTATCTCTATATTATAGGAAGATCTTTTTGTATTACAAAGAGTTGAAAGAGAGATCAAATCTTCCCCTGTGCTTGAGAGAAACACTATGTAAAAGTGTATAAGTTTTCTAGTAAACTTAAAACTAGAGAGTTGTTGGTGAGCTTTAGAAAACCAACAAGTTTGCTAGTGATTTTCAAAACCAGTGAGTTTGGGGTGAGCTTGTGAATACCACATTGTATGAGTTGTTTGTGATCTTTAGAAAACCAACAAGGTTGTTGGTGATCTTTGAAACCAATGAGTTTTCTTATGAGCTCATGAAAATCAGAAGAATGTTGGTAGCACTATTTTATTTCCACTATATGTGATATAGTGGAATCCAAGGCATAATGAATGTGTACACTTGAACCACAATAAAATTCATCTCGTGTGTGCATGTGTTTGGTCATTTGTTTTATTCTTCATGAATTCTATTATTTCTATTATTAATTTTACATCACACCACACATAAGCACACAAAGTGGAAATGATTTGTCAGGAGTTAAGTAATGAATTTTTATTTACCTAATTTACCCTTTCCCTCTTGGGTTAAGCCACACTTCAAGAACCAACAATATGTTTTGTAGATTTATTAGACTCACCAATAGCCTAAAAGGTTTAAGCCATGCGATTTGTTGTTAACAACAATTTAAAAAGATTTTAAGGTCTTTTTAAATGGATTGGATGCCAAAAATCATAGCAATTGAGGAGGTCAAAGATTTAAACAAGATCTCAATTGTAGAACTGATGGGGGTCCTTGATGACCCACTAAGTATTAAAGAATAAGAAAGAAGAGAAGAAGATAAAGCTAGAGTATGGCTATAGAAGTGCAAATTCTTCATGTAGTGATGGGGAGGAAAATGATGCACAGATGATAAAAACTCTCCTTGAGAAAATTATGAGCCTACTAAACATGAAGAAAGAGAAGAAAATTGTAAATTCAGTAGACAATTGTAAACATGAAGAAGAAGAGGAAATAAATGAAAATGAAAATGTAGAAGAAGAAGTTCATTTATATATAACTACCTTCCAATTGTAGCCATAATAGAAGAAGAAGTAACTTCTCAATTGTGAATAATGGAAACATCAATCTATTTGAGGTGGTTAGGTAGGTGAAGGTTCCTTAAACTTTGAATTCACGTCATTTTACTTTAACCTTCATTGCCTGTGTAGGGCTATCGATATGAATAGGAAGCTAAAGAACTGAGTGAATGGGAAGCTAAAGAACTAATGAGGATTGATGAACTAACACTTCACACAAGTAATTAGGCTCTTTTTAGTTGAAGATAATGAATATCCCATTTGTTTTTATCTGGGCTTGCATGTTTTGGTTGAGGATAATAAATATGATTAAGATTGATGTTATTTTGTTTGTTAAGTATAATGGGAATTCCTTGCACTTGTATAATTTATGTTTTGGTTCGATATAGATGTCTAATGTGAGGGATAGAGAATATCCCTTAGTTGTATGTTTAATTTGAAGATCGATTTAATATGAGATTGGTTGATTGGATGGGATTGCACTAATGTCTTTGTTTGATATTAATTGATGAAATTAAATTCTTTTATGTATATTTTGGTATAGTGGTATAGTTATGAGATGCTCATGCCGCTATGGCACATTTGTGATATTTGATGGCCAGGATGATTGTTTGTTGGCTAGGAAGATTGATTATTTTGGTATCAATTATGCTCTTTGTGGATTAATTCTTGATTATTGTTTGTTAACATGCATACTTACTGAGTTGCCCAGACTCATGCCTTCTTGTCTAAATTTTTAGTTAGCTTAGACAAAGGATTCCAACTATGAGTTGGAGATTTATGAGGAAGACTGAAGGGTTTGATGTATTGGGGATTGGAATCCCATTATATATTGTATGATGATAATTGTGTATTTGTTTAAGTGTATTCAATGATTTAAATTTATGTAATGTAATGGTATGTCATATTAGTGATAAATGTATATGATATTGAGCTGGTGTATATTATTGTCATCATGGGATGAAGCAAGTTCAGGGTTGTGGGTACGTTTGGCTAGTTTAATAGTTATGATTTGATTTATAATTTTTGAAATTTTAGTTTTATTCATGATTAGAAAATGTACTAGATTATGCTTTACACTAAGAATTTTGAATATTGATATTAGAAATTCATTTTATAAATGTATATCAAGTATAAATCCATAAAATTTGGGGTAGACTCTGTCAAATTTTAGGCAAAATATACCCATTACAAATAAGAAAATTATAAGAGAATAAGAGAATAGTAGCGTTTGCATAAGTCCCACTAGAGAACAGTCTATAGGATGGTCCAAACGCATATGGCGGGGGTGTAGGATATACTTGACAAGGTAGTTCTTTCAAATGCTCTACTAGAATGATTTCAAAATACATTCATCTCTATTTATCTTCCAAGAATCCCTTGGATATCTATGATCACTTGACAAATAAAAACAATCATATGATCCATTGTGCAATCAACCTTATCAATCATATGTTGGATCACTTATGAATATATACATGCGCTACATGAAAGTATCAACTTATGAAACAAAGAAATCATAATTGGATAGGTTTATATAAAACATATAGATTAAAGCAAATATCTGTGCTTCACAACGTATGTATATCATAAAAGGATAATTATAGAATGTTTGAAAAACTTCAAGGAAATATGTGTATAATTAGGTAAGACTTCTTGAATAGAGAAACATGAAAACATCATTAGTAGATGTAAGAATAACAACATGCCTAAATGTACTTATCTTTCTTAAAACATAAAATTCATTATGACTATCCATGATCTACAACTTATGAAAACTCATTTTTGGATATTCACAATTGAACAATTATTTCAGTATACTTTATTATTACATAGTATATACATAAGCTTCAAACAAAACATGGGTGTATGAACATGCTTAATACACTCATTCATAATGAAATATGAATCTACGCTTCAACAATCATGTATACTATATGTGGACAAATGTATTTTAATTTGGAATGAAAAATGTCAAAGTTTCAAAAAGTAGCAAAATGCAAAAACACAAGTAGAGAAAGCCAGTCACTTGGCATAGTTGCTTGGCATATTGCCTGCCAATGAACAGTCAAATGACTCAAGAAGCAAAGTGTAGAAGGCAAATCGCCTGGGAGCACATTCGATATGGCAGCTGCCTGCCATACCGCCTGCCTGGAGGCACTAAGGTGCACTTCGAAGAAAAGGCAAAAAATCAACCATAGCTGCATGGCCCAGTCGCTGGCATATCGCCTAGCTCACAGCCGCTTGGCCCAGGCACTTGCCATATTGCTTAACGATGCCCAATGGTCAAAAATTTGAACATTGCAAGTAACAAAAATTCTATGTTCCTCATCCAATGATCGAGTTTTCAAGATCTTTTTAAGGAGCATTTGAGAGACATTTGAAAACATAAGATAGAGGGAAAAAAAAGAGAAAAGAAAAACAAGAAAAAGAGAAAAATCATCTTGCAAATTCTAAAGCCAAGATCTACCATTTCCATATTCGAAAAGAGCTTTTATTCTTCAATCTCCTTCAAGGCCAATCTCTCTACAACATAAGAAAAGAACTTCTGCACCAAAAGGAATTACAACTAAGGTCTTCCTCAATGCTCAATAAGAAAAATGTCAAAAAGTGTAAATTCTTATTTCATTTATTTCATTTGTAGAAGTTTCTGGTTAGCTTAAAAACTAGGTTTAAAGTAGTTGGTAAGCTTGTGAAAACTAACATTGTTAGAGTTGTTGGTAAGCTTATGAAAACCAACATAGTGAGTTTTTGTTGAGTTCGGTAAAACTAGTGTATGAGTTCTTTGTTAGCTTAGGAAAACCAAGTGTGATTCCATAGAGGATTAGTGGAACCTGAGTGCAGCAACTAAAAGTTGACTCAAAGGGTGGAGTAGGTGCCAAGAAAGGGCCCAAACCACTATAAGTTGCGTGTGCTATTTGTGCTTGATCCTTCTTCAATATTCTTACTTGCTTTATCCATTGCTTCATTGTGATTAATGCCAACATAAAAGAAAGAGAGAGATTTGATCAAAGAGGGGTAAAAAAGAAGTAAATTTTATAAAATCCAATTCACCCTCTCTTCTTAAGTTCCAGCCAATCCTACCGAGACCAACACAGACAAAGCAGAGAAGCAAGGGTCATATGGCAGAGTAGAGATTTCATCTATCAGAAGCGAAGCAATGATCATCTACTATCGACAGATAAAGTGGTAGAGGTAAGGATTGTATCACAAAGCAAAGAAGTTCATATATTCAAACTGAATTCATCTATTATATGCAATAGACTTCACAATAGACAAAGTCATGAGGAAATTTCATCTGCACCTTAAAGCATAGACTGTCACTCACAACAGACAACTCATCAGATGAAGCACTGAAGAAACTAGACATCCATGCTTCTACAATTCAACAGACAAACCCAACAGACGAAGTGCTTAAGTAACAAGACATATGTGCTTCTATGGTGCACTAGACAAAACACAAGACAAAGCACTTGAACGGATGAATTATCTAGCAGCAATAGAAAAGGTGATTTGTCTGCTACTTATGAAAGATAAAAATGAAGGAACTTTGTATTATGGACAGTTGGATAGATACTTGGTCTATCATAAGTAAAAGATGAGCAATGATCAGAATGAATCATTGGTTTTCACTCAGCATTAATAATGATCTTTCTATATTGATGAAAGAGGCAACTATTGTAGCAATACCTCAACCAAAGCTTATTGAGAAACCATAAATCATTTTCTTTAAGGTTGACGCTATAGGCATTCCAACATACAAGGATTAAGCAAAACTCAGAAAATTCAAAATATGTCAATCAGAACATCTTCTGTCATTAATGGAGCTCACCTACCATTAACACTAGAATTCAAAGCAGCTATAAATGAAGCATCGTTAGAGTAAGAGGAACTAATGAAGTATTGAGAAAATCATTCAAAATCCTCTTGAGAGCATTTACTGATCTAAGCTAAACCTTTTGCAATCCTTCAAGAGTCAAGAGCCTCGCATTCAAACCTTCCTCAACTTTCTTTGAAGGCTCTTAACTACCTTTGGGAAGATCATTTACTTCTAATTCAATTTTCAAAAACCTTCCTCTATGCTTATTGAGAAATTCCTATGCTTAAACTTCTGATATTCATTTCTTGTAAAGTTTCTTGAGCTAATTGTTAAGACTAGACTCAAGAAGAGTTGTGACTATCTTAGTGTAGAAAAGAGATGATTATTTACACCCCTAGAGCTAGAACCAAGACGAGTGCTAGGAGCACTGTGAATATACCCCTAGAGATAGAATCTAAAAAAGTTCTACAAGCATTATTTATGCCCCATAAAGCTAGAATCTAGAAGAGTGCTGGGAGAACTATTATATTTATGTTTTTGGGAATAGTGGAACCCAAGACACTAAGAGAAAAGTGTTTTTGGAAGAGTGGAGTAGAGTGTTCACGCGAACCACTATAAAAATCATCGTGTCTTAGTTATTTTGTGCATTTATTGATTGAGTGATTAATCTCTAGAGGAAAATATACTTCTAAAGGGGTTGAGAAATAATTTTTAAGTACCCAATTGACCCCTCCCCTCTTGGGTTTTTGCCTAACCTTTGGGACCAACATAAGCCTCAAAAGAAGATGAGGTATCACGATGATGCTTCCTAGACTTTCCTTGTTGATGATTTCAAGGGGCAAAATTGTGGCAAGATCAACCAATCTTAGAGTCAGGCAAAGTAGGTGGAGCCAAACCATGAACCCTTATATTGGTGCCATTAGAAAGACTCTAAGCTAGAGACTACTTAGCATTTTTCATGACCTATTTCAGCTCGCCTAGTAGGATTACAGCATCTGTAGGAAACAAGAAAAGGTCATGTTAATTAAAAAGGCAAATAATAAAAAGAAACAAAGGGGAAAAAAGCATAACCTTCAACTCAAAGCAAGAATATTCTAAAGGATGGTATATCAAAAGATCAGGGTAACTCCAAACCCTTTGATTTTGTTGGGATGGAATTCTTACCGATTTGTCCCATACCACCCAAGGTCAATGAACTTCTTGTGAAAGATAATCAATGAGCTCAATGGGTATCAATCCACCAAACTTTCAAGTGATATGTCTGCTAAAATTAGGCTCATGGTTCTCTTGAGTAGACTAGCAAGTAGCCTTGTTGATATAGGTCACTAATTATTCCAAGGCTGGAAATAAACGAAGCTGCAAGATGAAGAAAGCAATTGGCAGATCTTTGAAGGAGCAATGCTGTACCAATACACATGGTCCAAAGAGAGATGTACCTACAACTTTAAGAGTGGAATAAATAGCTCACAATCATGGCAAACATCCTGGAACCTGATCTAGAGAGAATGCAAGTAGGCAGGTCCAACCCTTTTTGCCCTCCCATGAGATGCTGACAAGATGCCTCGGGATGTCTTGATTAAAGCTGAACTACCAACCAAAGTGGTACAGGAAATAAGGCACCACCCAAAAATGAGAGCCCTCACTTAGAGGCAAGAGATGACGCTACAAGGAGAGGAGATATTCTTGAAACTTGCTAATCCAATACTACATCCATTGCCAAAATCTTGTCCTTCTAATGACTAGAAAGAGGAAGAAGGTTGATATCGTAAGAGAAATGATGGAGGTTAAGTAGACCTTTGTTGTAGTCTCAAAATTGAAGTTCCAATATTGGTAACTCTCTAACTTCCCTAATCAAGTGTTGTAGATTTGAGATGCCTTCAACTAGACATAAACCCAAGGAAAGTATAGGCCAATCCAACTAATGAGGTAATAGGTAGGAAAGTATAAGGTGCACTGCCCATGATAATTGAGATGGGAAACCAACTCACCAAGATCTTGATATATATCATAGAGGACATATGGAGTGATGGAGAGCCTCTTCCCCTTTGTAATCTCACAGGTAAGAGCGATGCAAGTTTACTTCAGATTGTAAATACAAATGGAGGAAGTGCATATTACTATCATTAACCATAGCAATAAGAAAAAGAGCTAGCTCCTCCTCTGGAGTGATGGATTGCAACACTATAAAAGGGAGAATGAAAGGAAATTTCTCCTGCCTTAGTGATAAGCTCATAATATATCATAATTTTATACCTAAATTTACATGTTTTAAATCCTCTTTTGCTGAGATTTAAGTGGCTATATTGACATTTGATAAGTGAATTTTGTTTACTTTATCATACCTTACCAGCTGAATTTTGGTTTTATTCTTGATTTGTTTGATATTTTGAATTGTTGTTGGTGTTTTATTTATAGGAATGAAGAGAAATAAAGGTGGAGAAAATATCAAAAAAGCAATGAGGAAGAAGTAGTGAGAGAATAAGTGCTACAAATGAACTAAACATGTGGACAACACTTAGGCACCGCAACACCCATTTCATGAAAGAATCAATAGAGAATCCAATACCTGAGTGCCACAGCTCCTAAACGGGTGCTGCAATGCCCATATCGTGAACTAGCCAAACACCATGGCACCCATCTAGGTGGTGTAGCACCCAAAACATTGAAGAATCACCAATCTGCAGGCAGCAAATGAGTGCCACGATGCCTATAACAATGAAAGATGACTTAGCAAAATAGAAATTGAGTGTCGCGGTGCCTGATAAGGCACTAACATGGATAATTTTGGAAATTTATAATTTTTAGTACATAAAGTGTGTTTAATTTATGTAAGGTGATGCTTAACCCTAACGAAGGGTTATAAAAAGGGGAGAAAACGTCCTTGATACACACATAATTAGAGGAGAGCCCTAGAAGGGAGCAAGAGGGAGATTTCAAGTTCTATATTATTGTTGGCCATGGAAAATCAGACGAACAATGCTCATTAATTGCTGCGCCACCATCTTCTCGCCGGAGGGTCGCCTCTACCAGGTGGAATACGCCATGGAAGCGATCGGCACCGCAATCGGCATCCTGGCTACCGACGGTGTCGTCCTCATCGATGCGAAGAAGGTCACGTCCAAGCTCCTCCAGATCTCCCGTTCCACCGAGAAGATGTACAAGATCGACTCCCACGTCGCCTGCGCCGTCGCTGGCATCATGTCCAACGCCAACATTCTCATCAACTACGCTCGCGTCACGGCCCAGCAATACACCTACGCCTATCAGCAGCCCATCCCCGTCGAGCGGCTCGTCCAATCCCTCGGCGACACCAAGCCGGGCTACACCCAACTCGACGGCCTCTGCCCCTTCGGCGTCTCCTTCCTCTTCGCAGGATACGACTCCAATTACGGAGTCCAGCTCTATACGAGCTATCCCAGCAGCAATTACGGCGGATGGGTGTTGGCTTCAACGGCATGCAGAACTTCTCGTACAGAGCAGCAAATTTTTCAGGGAGCAGCGTCAGTTGCATGTTGGAGCACAATCGGATTCCTTCAGCTCCTCCATCGTCGACAGATTTCCACTTCCCCTGCGATTTCCGCTCGCACTCTACCAACCACCAGCTCCATGATTGCTACTCTGCCGACTCGGCACTTCTCGGTACCTTGTCAGAAGCAGATGGGCGCCTCCCAGATGCCGAGAAAAGCCAAGGACCGCCACGCCACGTGCAGGCAGGGGAACTACGCCCCTCGATTGCAAGTGCCGTAGGGACGGCTGATGCGACGTGGACTTGACGCAAGAGCCTGACATACCGGCGAAGCACGCTTTCGCAAAATGCGTT
>JAYJMB010011250.1:15437-28675 GCA_036873735.1 Pouteria campechiana
TTGTATTTATCATATATTGAATGCAAAAACCATGTAGAATAATTTTCTATTTTAAAAAAGTTTAAAAATATATAATATTTATATATTTATAAATTATTTTATAAATAAAGATTTTTTAATAATTTTTAAATTAAATAGTATGTAATATAATTATCTACAACCTAAATTTTAGTTTATAAAGTTTAGGTTTAGAATTTTAATCTTTTAAATTTTTTTGAGAGTTTTTACAAACTTAATTTATCCCAAAAAATAATTTCAAGTAACATAAATAAAGTTTCAAGCTAATATTTTATTATTTTATTTTCTATATTTTTATACCTTGATTATGAAAAAAACTTGTGAAATAATTTCGTAATTTTAAAAGATTTAAAAACATATAATATCCATATTTTTGGAAAATATTTTATAATAAAAAATATGTTTAGCCATTTTATTTTTATATAGCTTGTAATAATAATAATTATTTACAACTCCAATATTTTTTATACAACTTGGAAACCAATGATGACTTAATCATGTTGAAATTATTAATTACAATTTATATAAAATATTTTTTAGTAATTTTATTTATTAACTTAGTAGGGATATTCATATAGTCAAATGTTTATCCTTTTAACTTTAATGGAGTTAGTTTTTATATTCATCAATGTCTTTATTTCAAGTTTAATATGTTTTATTCTGGAAAAAAATAATAGATGGTGATATTAAAGGATATGAAGAATTAAAAAATTGGGAGAATTATTCAATTAAAGGAACATTTGGTTGGGTGATGTCAAAATATGAAGAATTACCCTAAGGTGCCGCCCGTAGTAAGAAAGATGATGGAAAGAGATAAAGCTAAACACTTTTATAAAGTCATTATAACACTGATTTAAATCTCCAATTAGAGCACCGAAACTTTAATTCTGATCAACATCTAAACAATCAACAAAATACAAACCTTTGATACCTACAAAGAAATCATAATCAACGTGCACTCAAAAGACATCTCACCTTACAATGAGGCCTTGAGTGGCTTGGATCTCCAGGTGTCCAAACCATATGCCCATGCACAAAGCAAGCAACAGGGGCCAACCGTAGGCCCCATGCCCTGACACAACGCGGCCGGGCCGGGTCGGGCAACTTTCAAAAAATATACCATACTCTGACGGATTATTTTTATAATGTCTACACCTCTTATTATTCTACAAATCATGGCCCATAATTATATAATCGAAACCATTGATCTTTTATCAGTAAATTTATGACAAATAAATCTATAGAAATTATATACAAATATATGTATTATTTTCACTTGAAATTAGACGGTCAGTTTGCTTCCCTTTTAAGCCGTCCACGAATCAAATCAGAAGCTTAACATCATCAAGAAAAAGATAGCTTTTAACATGCAGTGAGCCCGCGTATCAGGTTCCAGAATCAAGATGAAAGTGAGCCCCACTTTTAGAAAGAGAGAAACGCGTGCGTAGCGTGCTGCATAGCGCGGCTGCAGATACCGTGTGATTCCACCCCATCAATGTTACGTTCCTTTCATGTTTTTGGAATCTCCATCTCCATTGCAATGCAATAATCTCATTCTTCTCTTCTCACTTCGCCTTGAAACTGAATCCATGAATCCTTTCGTTTCCTTTGAATGATCAAAGAGGGAGGGTGCTTTTGGGTGGTTAGGTGTTTTTTTCAGCTTCCCCCAGTGTCCTTTGAGGTGGCCTTTGATCCGAATTCCCTCTCTTTTCTCAATTTCCTTGCTGGATTTTGTTGAATTCTTCTTTCTCTGTCTGTCTCTTAAAAATTTTGATGATTTTCAATCCGGTTTAGCTATGATCCTTTCTCTTTTCTCCCTTGTTTGGTCATCGCATTTAAGATTTCAACAGAAAAAAGAGAGATACAATATTGAAGCGGAGATTTCATGTGATTGAATTCAATTGCATGGTCTTGAATTCTAGGTTTATGATGTGATTTTTCGTTTTGTTTGGAATATAATATCTTTGCATGTACGTGTTGAATTTTTGGCTGTTGTTGTGAGTTGCATGTTTTTTTATCTAAAAATATCTAATTGGGTGTTTTGATGTTTTGGAATTGTTTGTCCCATTGTTGCATGGTATAGTCATGAACGCATCTGCTGCATGCATCAACATGATACCAGTGTGAAGTGTCCTAATCCTTGGTCTGTCACTGATGGGTCTTAGTCCGCAAATGTCAAGATAAAAATGTTCTAACCTCAGGGTATTGACTGATGAGTATGAGTGGTTCATTTTCAGAGTTTGCTAATCAAATTGTTAGGATCATTTACGTTGTATCTGTATCAGGACCCATAGATTGGATAGTCTGGATTAACATGCATGAATGCATGCAGGGTGAGATTGTTGCTTCAGACAGGTTCTCATAAGCATAGCCTTCCACAGTATGTTATGATGTATGTTATGATGTCCTCTTAGATAGTATGTTATGATGTCCTCTTAGATCTCATTCCTTATAGATATCAATTGCCGTCTTGTTGTCAATTGGATGGTCAGGATCATTTATGCCCTATCTGTAGCAGGACCCATAAATTGGATGGTCTGGATTATCATGCATGCATGCAGGGGGTGATGGTTACAGTAGACAAGTTCTCATGAGCATAGTCTGCCACATTATGTTATCACAGATCGTCCAATTTATGGGTCCTGGTAGAGATAGGACAGGAATGATTCTAGCCATCTAATCAGCAGCAAGACAACAATCGATATTTTAGATATTTATAAGGAACAAGATCTAAAGAACACCATAACATCCTGTGGCAGACCATGCTTATGAGAACTTGACTGCAGTAACACTCTCCCCCTGCATGGATGCATGATAATCCAGACCATCCAATTTATGGGTCCTGCTACAGATAAGACATAAATGAACCTGACAATCTAATCAACAGCAAGACAACAATTGATATCTATAAGGAATGAGATCTAGGGGGACATCATAAAAGCCTGTGGCGGACTGCTCGTGAACCCTATAAATATCGATTGTCGTCTTGCTGTCATGCATTTTAGATTCCTTTTCTTTTTCCAGATATTGTTTTTTTTTTTTTTTTTGGGCATTGGGACCATACATCATAAGAAATCAGTTAAAAGGAGAACTATTTGCTTTGTTCAGTTTGCATCATATAGAAATTTTGATGAATTGATGTCTGTTTGTGCATTTCCTTCCTCAATGGGCATGAAGACATAACTCCAGAAGTTGCATGAAGTCTGATTTGTGTTCTGTAGGCTTCTGATATAAATACAATGATTAAATTTCCAAAATTGGGTTTTGCATCCATTTAATTAAATAAGATAGATATTTTGCATGCAGTTCAATTTATGGTGTTAAATTCAGACTCCAAATGTCATCATGTATTTATTTTGGGATCATTTTTCATGTTGGAAAATATGTTGCTGATAAAACCAGCTGTTTTCTAATCTCAACCATAAAACATCAGAGAGCTGATGGTTGAATGAACAGACAATCCTCCATCTATGTTATCTTGCAAATGCCATTGCATTCATTCAGACAGTTCTGTTCATATACCTTGAATATTCTGGCCAGGTACGGTACAGAAAAGCATTCACTAGCTTGTGAAAATATTCTCTCTCTCTGTTATCAATTGTCTGGAATGTTTTGGCACCATTTGATTGTATCTGGGCATGGTATAGAAAAGCTTTCCTGAGCTTGTGCAAATATTCTTTTCCCTACATGTTAACTTTCCTGAATGTTTTGCAAATATTCTTTTCCCTACATGTTAACTTTCCTGAATGTTTTCATATTAATTTTGGCTCAATCCTGTTAAATCTTATAATGCTATGCCAATTAGGAAAATCTTAAGTGCAATTCTGGTTTCAGTGTGTAATGATAGCTTGTCTATGGTTGTTGATTGAGGGCTAATCCTTCTAGTCAGTCACAACCTTTTCTTACCAAAATTATTGCTCTAGGATTTCTCCCCCTTTAAGGTTGTTTTTGGATTTTAATTTGAATATGCTGATAGGGATCATGAGTCAAGATCTTATGAAACCATAGGGTGTTGCTACTTGTCCTTAATCTGTTAGTTGCTGCCTGTATAAAGGAAGCCTAGGTTATATGATGAGCGGGTAATGAATGCAAGTCTGAACTGAACAATTAACATTTGCTATCACTCTCTCTCTTTTGCCTGTCTTTTTCTTTATTTTTCTCTTTTATTTTCTAAGTCTCTGAATTAGGACCTTCCCTCCATCCTATCATGTGTGAACAAGAAATTTTGATCTGGAAGCATGGAAAAAGGTGACAAATAGCAGTATTCATTGCAAGTAGCTGGTAGCATAAAAATTGCCAGTAACTTTTCCTTTTGGCTTCCAACTGAAGTATCATACTTTCACTTTGGAGCCCATTCACAATATATGAATGTGAATGAAAGACAAATAGTGTCATAATTCGAGTTTATCTACATCCAAAACTAATTACAATTCAATCAGTTGGGTCATATATATCCTGACATTTTTCTTTTAGAAGCTAGCCTATGCAATAGTCAATACAGTTTACAGACGTTCTTTTAATCTTTTGTAGTAACTTAAAAGGAGTCATGAATATTGTCAGTTTTGCTTGTTTGGATGTATGGTCGTCCACCATTACTAATTTTGTGGGTTCATGTAGAACAGTATGAATCACTAAGGAGAGAAACCAGTGAAAAAACATGTTGTGCCTATTTCTCCAAAACTGTGAATCATCAGATCCATTACCAAGTTAGATCATTTTTCGATATAAAATACAAATAATTTGCAAGACTAACTCTTCAAATTTTGAATTTGAGCAATAAATTCTCACTGCTAACCTTGTTGGCTTGTGCCTGCCTCTGTGCCTGGTACAAACTTTACACAAGAAATTTTGTGCAAAAAGTTCTGCTGCATAGCTGAAAGTCTCTTTTTATTCAGGCCAAACCTATTAGGAACACTTACTATCCTGTTCTCATCTTCTGATCAGAGTTCAAGATTTTCTCTGGTGGTCACAGGGACCATGAATGTCTATTGTATTTCATCTATGTATCATTTATACCCTAAGTGAATCCTTTGTGCTTTATGAATGCTCTCAACTCCTGTGGTTTGGCTTGCTTCTGCATCCAGGCATTCTCTACATCATGCAATTTGACAATCTGAGATGAAATTTTTTTTCTGTTTCCTTTTTGCAGAATATATTCCTGCCAAAACTGAGACGATGAAGCCTGGAAAGTCTCTTTTGAACCCATATGCAGAAGCATTTGTGCCGCTCTATAGACAAGTACCACAGGACGGTGATGGATGCACTGAAATTTTCAGACATGCAAATGAGGCTGTGAATCAGGCCCCCAAAATAACAATTGAAGAGTCCGAGAGCCCTGTGGAGAATGCAGAAAATGACCGCATGTTTGGTACTGAAGAGGGTTGGTCACAAAATCTCAATGATGGAACTGAAAAGCACGGTACAATTGAAGATTTTGAAGTGGATATGGCATATCTTGCAGCTGCATTTCCAGGCATATCAGAGCAGTCCCTCATCGACGTGTACTTTGCAAACCATGGTGACTTGGAGGCTTCAATTGATATGCTGATACAACTTGAGGTACTAGGTTTTTTTCTTCCTGCTTTTGGTAATGATTCTTTTCAGAAATCTCTTCTGAAGAAATATAAATGTTTGATTTCTGTATGTGTCCAGAGTTTGCACCTCCTACTTATAAATAAACCCATCAATTTTTTTTACTTTCGGTTACCAAATTATATAAACTCTAGATAGGAAAAAGTAGGAAGGATTCTGTGTTGATTGCAGTTTTAGATTAGAGATGGTGGCCACCAATGTATTACAACATGTTGAGGGCTGCAGGCATGACAATAAGTACTCGATCTATCAAACCCATGGCTTCCTATTGGAAATTGGACACTCTTAATGACTAGGCTAACAGATACTGAGCTGTTACTTACTTGGGCTTCTTTAATTATTTTAGCTGAAGCGAATGCTTATTAGTCTGAAACTAGTAAAGCAGGTCTAGCTGTAAAATGTTTCTTGGGAGAACTCGAATGCCTCAATCCACACCTCAGTGTGGCCTGTAAACTCATCCCTTCACATTGTACACATTCCAAACCAGCATAGGTAAGATCCTAAAAATAGAACACTGATGATGATAGCTGTCCAATTGATGATAAGCAAATGCATATATAAATATGTGAAGGGTCAGAAAAGAAATTTGACATAATACGACTTGCTGAGATCACCTTATCCTGAGATTTGAGATATGCTCACTGGTTGGTGGCACAATTAAGGCTGTTATTGTTGCAACTCAGCTCAATAAATGCAATGTATTATCAGCTTTGGTTCTTTAAGCCTCTCCGTTTTGCTTTGAAAAAATGGCTCATATAATTGAGGGATGGGTGGACTTGTAAACTAAGATTTCTCTTACTACATATTTTGTGGAGTTCTAGGGACACTGTAGGCAACCCAACATACCACCGCCACTGTCTTTGATGCCCTACTCTCCCTTTGTTAGACCAATCAAAACACTTAAGATGCAAGTTGGGTGACATCGCATGATAGTAGCTATAAGTGTGGCTTTGATACCATTTGTAAAGCCCCAGTTCTACTTGTGCCATGTGTAAAGCTCCAGTTTTGTCCCCAAAAAGATATCTCCCACTATTCTTTCAATATAAAATTCCAAGGATGTTAAGTTGGTGCAGTTATACTAGGGCCTTGGTGAATAGATTGCAATGTGTAACTATTTTTACCCAGATCTCAGGTAGTAGATTTTCATTTAATTTTTGTGGAACTTAGTTTTAGATTTACAATTCTAGACACAGTTACGTTCCTTGTTGGGTGGCTAATTTTTTGAGTACATGCTTCCTATTTTAATTCTAGCATGAAATCCATGCAATTGCACCATTTTTGAAAAAATGCTCAAATTTGTGGAATTGAAGCCTGTTTGTAATCATACTTAAACCAGATATTTGAGCCTGTGAAAACTATGTAGTCCACAGCTTAGAAATTTTCTGCAAGTTCAGGGATGGCATCCAATTGTGAATTCCTTGTGATACCATCAAGCACAGTGAAGTGAGTGCAATTCAGTGATCATGTCAATCTGTGAGTAGTAACTTAATGATTAACCATCAGTTTCTGAACCTACAACGAATGATGCCAGATATGCATGTCTGTTTCATATATGTTTTCATTAGTAACCTGCACGTTGCAGCCTGACAAGTGAACTTACATCTGTGTTGTCCTTGAAATAATCGCACCCAAATACTCAGTTGGTCGACAGTCATCATACTTAAAGTTAACCAAGAATTCAAGAGAGCTCCCATCCACCCATGGTTGAATGATTACATGTGATTAATCCTTTCTTATCTGATCACAAATGGTTTATTTAATGTATTATATACAGGGCCAACCTGATGACTTGCAGCTTCTTCCCAACTCATATAATGTGTCAGATCATGGTGCTGCAACCAACTCATCAGGGGGACATACAGCCAACTCTGGGGAAACAAGCGGGTCATCTGTTCCATCAGATTCAACATCTGGACAATCTGGCAATTGACGGCATGATGCAGCAGATGAGCCCCAATTCTGCCTGGGACTTTCGTGGAAAGGACTGGATGGATCTTTTGTTACCTTTAATGGACTCTTGTTTTCAAGAATCTTTTGTTGTAAATTTGAACTGTTGTTGTTCATGAGTTATCCCTTATAGGTTTCCTTCTCTCTCAGTGGAACCGATTCTCTGGTTGGCGTGCTCTGCATTATCTGGGATTGGATCAGCTCTATCGAATGGATGGTTCAGATCACGTCCACGCCAGCCATGATTACACAAGCTCGAAACGCCGTGCATGTGGACATCCTGGATCATTTACTTGAGCCAAGAGTCTTTTGTGATGTAATTGCACTTAGCTTGTTGTGGTGAGATGTATGAATCAGGACTGTCTATCTGCTTTGAATGGCTATATATTCAAAACCATACCAAGCTTTACCTAAGCAGCAGAAGATGATCTCAACCAGCCACACTCTCTAAGAGTGTGTTCGTTGAGTGGATAAAAGCCCATTTATGATAAAAGGAAGTTATAAGTTTCTATCTTTCCTATACTGACGTAACATTTAATTTCTTCTGTCGATCTATAGATATTTTAGTTTTCCTACATTATTACTCATCCTTTTAAAAAAATAATAATCCATTTTACCTTAATTCATGTAAATCTTTCCTATACTATTGACAACATCATTTTTCATTTATACCATTTTTACTTCTTCTTCTTCTTCACATTGCACTTGCAATGTAGAAAGAGACAATAATCTTAACTTTGAATTTTAGATTGAAATATGGATAATTAAAGCTTCATGGTAGTTCGCACATGTGCTCCAACATTATGGTGAGATACCAGGCTCTAAACCATGGACAGATGAGCCCAAAAATACATTTATTCCAAGGCTAGATTTATCGGCCATAAATAACCATCAATTTGGTAACTGAAAATATCCACCAATTGGCTAATTTTCCAACGTCAGTTAATGTATCCATTGCATTGTGACCCAGATGAAACTTCGTCCTATATACGGACGTTTTAAAAATATAAAATGAAAAACTTACAAAAGGTGCATGAGTATTAACTATCACCTTCTGCCGGAGCATTAAGGATTTTATCCGGTAAATGTTAACCGAATTTTAAAAATAAACTAACGGTGCCGGGAATGTACGGCGGGAGAAACCGGTCATGCATGACGAGAGAAAGCAGATAACCGGCAAAAGCCGGTAAACTCAGAAGCCACACAAAATCCACGAGGTTCTGCTGCCTTTTCCCTCTCCCTTCCTGTCCTCCTTAAAACCTTCCATTTTCCGAAATTTTCGAGGAAAATCTGACGCGTATAAGAATCCGGAATTCGGGAAAGGTTTATCCTGGAATTTGCAGGGATTTGTGGTTTGTTTTGCAGGAAACGGCGAAAGGGGTTTCCTGTGCTTTGATCAGGAGCTTTAGGCATCGCTGGCATCTCTTCCCAGGGCGTCTTTATAGGAAATTTGAGGTGTTTACTGAAATTCATAAAATAATGGATGTTTTCATCAGCTTATTAAAAATTGCAGATGGGAGGTGCAAATTTTTACTAATATACAGGTCTTTTGAGAAAAATCACTGAAATAGTCTTTTCCATCTTCTTTTTTCATTTTTCTTTTGGAAGAGATATTTTCTTTTTATCTTTTGATTAAGTTTTGCTGAAATTTCTCTTGTTTAGATCAATCAAAGTGGGTGCGCGCAATTCAGGGCTGACATTTTGCTCTCTATGAAACGGAGATCAGATGCTGGCGGTTTTGTAATCTTGATGAAGCGCTTCTGACCCTGTTACAACATAATGGGAGTGGATTACTACAACATATTAAAGGTGAACAGGAATGCAACAGATGATGATCTCCGTAAATCATACCGGAGATTGGCAATGACATGGCATCCAGACAAGAACCCCAACAACAAGAAAGAGGCAGAGGCCAAGTTTAAGCAGATCTCTGAAGCCTATGAAGTAAGTTGTGAGATCATCTAATTCAAATCTTCCTCAAAGTCATGAACGGCAATGAATTCCTCCTATATATGCATGGTCCCTGATCTATGTAAAATGTTTAAGTATGTCAATGACTAAAATCAAGTGATCTCCGTTGTTCATACTTCATATAGCAAGCCATTAAGATGGGGACATGTTCTGTGGGCTTATGAATATGCCTGTTGAGTCTTTCTGCCACGACAGCAGAAGCAATCCCTCTTGCCAAACATGAGCTTTGGGAACCACCTGAATTATCATCTCTTTCTTTTTCTTCCTTTTCTTGAGTTTTTTAAGCCCTGGGTTCTTAATTTCAAGGAGACCAATCATTTTTCTTGACACTCAGCTAGAAAATTAAGCTAAGAACAGAGTAAGTCCATCTCTAAGTTTTTCATGACATGGTTCGAATGGCATTAATAAGAGAATATCTTGCTGAGAAATTTGATGAAAAAAAATGTAATTTACTGGATTAGATTTTTCTCACCAGTTTTCTTTAGGTCTTGAGTGATCCAGAGAAGAGGGCTATCTATGATCAATATGGAGAAGAGGGCCTCAAAGGTGTACCCCCATCAGGTTCAGGTAGTGGATTCTCAAGAAGTTACACCAGTAAAACTAACCATTCCCAATTTAGTCCTAGGGATGCAGAGGATATCTTTGCTGAATTCTTTGGAAAAAGTCCCTTTGGGTTTGGCTCAGCAGGCCATGCAAAGTCCACAAGGTTCCATGATTCTGGTATCTTTGGGGATTTCAGTGGGCCTGACAACCGTTTCCACTCTTACACTACTGGGGCAGGGGCTGCTGCTCGGGCTGGGACTGGTGGTGGAGGTGGAGTTGCGCGACCAAAGGCACCTCCTGTGGAGAGCAAGATACAATGCAGTCTTGACGAGCTCTACAAAGGATCAAACAGGAAGATGAAGATCTCTAGAAATGTCGTCGATTCTGAAGGGTAAGCATTTCATCTTTCTACTCCAGCTTTTCTCAAAGGTAAAAAACAAAGCAACAAGGCATTACTGTTGTCAACAAATTTCTAATTAAAAAAAAAAAACAATATGTGAAACTTACAGAAGGTTGGATGATTAATTTGGTGTTTTCCTGGTAACTCTTTAGAATCCAACATGCTAGAATAGGCCTGCTTGTTACACTAGTTGTGATTAAGCAAACCGAGTTTCTTTTTTTCATAATGTAACTTTCAAGCAGTGAGCCCACAGTTTACTGCTCTAAATGGGCTAGAATGCAGTGAGAGATATACTTTTCGTTGGTTAACTTATGCTGTGTGATCCAATATGCATTTAGGCTTGCATGGAAAACTAAACTGTATGATGAAAACCATACGATCTGATGAATCAACCAGCGTATCTATGTCTGTAAAATTTTTGGCTAAAGTAAAATTGCCAAAAATTTTCAATTGAATGAGACAAAGAAAAAAAATATATTTGTTGGTTAAGTTCCAAGGGTGTGAGCAATAAATTTCTTCAACAAAACAGATATAACAGGGGAGAAAATAGTTTACAAAAGAACGGCTAAGTTCTAAAAAACCAATCTCCTCCATCTTATAATTTTTAGGAAATAACTTCCATGGCAATTCCATTTATTTTCCTCTTGTCATGACTTATCCCATTGTTATTTCCATTGTATATTCAGAAAAGAAAGAACTTTTATGCCTCATCAAGGAATAAAATCAATGGAAACACCATGTTTTTACCACTCTGTGCTTGGCTGTTGCAATTTGTTGCTAGATACTTATCATGCAAGCCCCACAATTACGTATCATTGTTGTGCAATCTACAATAGCAGCAGATGGATTTGTAATAATGCTTACTCCTGGTTTCTAAGGTCATCCTGAAGCCCAACCTATGGGTTTTGAGACAATGTCAATTTAGACTATGCATCACAAGAAAAAAAGAGGTTGATAACTGTGGTATTTCTGTCCAATCCCATTATTTCTTGTGGGATTTAAATGCTGAAGTTTTAAAAAATGTTTTAGCACATGAGCCAGCTCTACTAATATGCTCATGGTGTCCTCAGTCACACCGGTGCTAGTTACATCTCTCAACGAAGATAGGTTAGTGAGAACTTTGTTACAGAACTTGCAATGATGCATGCCATTCTTACTGGTTTTATATTTTTCTTGTTATATAAAACAAGCAGACGTCTGGTGCCAAAAAGCGAGATTTTAACTATTGAGGTGAAGCCTGGTTGGAAGAAAGGAACAAAGATCACATTCCCAGACAAGGGTAATGAGCAGCTGAACCAGCTTCCACCAGACCTCATCTTCATCATCGATGAGAAGCCACATGACTTGTACAAGAGGGATGGCAATGACCTCATTGTTAACCAGAAAGTATCGTTGGTGGAAGCACTGACAGGAACTACTGTGTACCTGACAACGCTTAATGGGTGCCAACTAACAATCCCTGTGACAGATGTTGTCAGCCCTGGCTATGAGATGGTGATTGCAAATGAAGGGATGCCAATCACAAAGGAGCCTGGGCACAGAGGGAATTTGCTGATCAAATTTCAGGTGGTGTTCCCAAAAAGACTGACAGCTGACCAACAGGCAGGCATCAGACGCATCTTGGGAGGCTGATGAAAGGAACATATCTGCAATTTGGGTGCTACAACTCCAATACTACAAATAGGAAACTCGACTCCAACTTCATTAGTTCCTTCTAATCAGGAAAAAGAAAAAGGTTAGAATTTGATCCAGTGCAAATAAATGCAACCCAAGTCTTGGCAGTATTTGTTTTTTGTTGTGTTATTCATTTTTGTTGCGCAATTTTTCACAACTATTGTATATTTTCTTTTTTCTACATGAAAAGTGAACATTTTGTTTAAAATTTTCTCCCCTAATGGATTCTCTTATCAACTATAGGACAACTGGCTTTTTAATTTGTTATCTGGAATGAGAAATGTTTGTCCACGTAGTAGTTATATACAAATATCTTGCAAAGGGAACTGATAAGCTACAAACAATTGTGGAAGATGGAGCATCTTTAGATGACATTATCCAATATTAATGCATGAAAAATAATTACAAATGATTAGATGAAACAGTCTGAGGCAATGGTTTGAATTTGCAGTTTTAATTCAAAAAATTCCATGTAAAAAGGGTGCATTTTGAAATATGGGAAAAGATGTGGTGAAAAAAAAATGTAGAAAGATGAGAGAAAAGAGAGTGAGTGATGTGAAAGAAGTAGGCTTTTTATATGGAAAGATATAAAATAATAATTGAAAATATAGGTAATAACAGAGAAAAGGGGAGTTGCTAGGTAGTTAAGATGTTAAATCACATCAAAAAATGTGAAAAAAAAAGATAAAAAAAGGTAGAAAATTATTTCACCCTTTTTTTCCTTGTTACCAAACACACCGGTGGGACAAATAATGTTGAAGAGACACCGCAGGTATTTCACAATGCGATGTCATTTACACTTTTACGTATGTCATCTTCATATAGGAATCACATTGAATGGCTGGCTGGCTGGCTGGCTGGGTAGAGGTCGGTTCTACGCTGGCTTACAGTTGCGTGCCGTGGGTTTCATTATCCAAACAGTTCTCCATGTGATCAGAAGAGTCACACTTATGATCAACAGCGATCGTCTGCAATAATAATGAGTGCATGTGGAAAATATTATACATACATCCATCGGAAAATATTATACATACATCCATCGGCTGTCTATGTGAAACAATACAGCTTTTAATATGTAGTTCGTGAAAATTCG
>JAYJMB010011250.1:28775-48544 GCA_036873735.1 Pouteria campechiana
TATTATATAAAATCAGATTGAAATTTGAATTATGTAATCTGAGGCATCAATCCAAACCAACCTCATAGCAAAATCTAGTTCAAACTTTACTTTTACAACCCAAATCAAAAAAGAAAAATAAAGTCAGACCCAAATTCTACTACCACAACGCATGGCAAAAAGTACCTGGACTTAGATTTAATACCGCATATTGCAAGACGGCTTGCTGATTTCAGGCTTTTTACAACCATATAAAACCCAGGATTTTTTTATTTATTTTTTTCCATGCCTTTCTGAGGTGGGACTCAATAGTCAATACCTCCTGCGAGAGCAAGAAAAATTGAGTTCATGAGTGAAATTCTCATACATAATCCGTGCATGTCATCGGCCTTTTCTGCGGAATGAGTCGGAAAACAACAGTCGCTGATCCAAAAGTGTGCTTTTCAATCCATCAAGCCCACGCAATGTTGTTCAGATAGAGAATTACATAACAAACCATGCATGAATATATGTTAACAAGTTAGATTACAACCATTGACATTATATAACACCACATGCCATGCATTTGAAAAAAAATAGTCGTTTGTATTTAAGAAAACCGACAATTTACATTGTCATCCCATTTTCACTCCTAGCGTCACCCCATATTACACAACAACAGCCCATGCACAACAGTGGGCGCTCCAATATGAGATGTGATGTGATGTGAGATGCACCAGCTACATATTTCATAAAGAATACAAGGGGAGAATTAGTGATAACTGGGCATCCTTTCTTCTACATCTACTACACATGCATAGATCAAGCTCTTCATGCAATGTCAATGCAGACTGGACAATTCAACAAGTGCAGCATATTCCTCAGAAACAAATGACTTCACCTTGAGCACAGGTTCTCCTTCACCCTTGCCTGGAGAAGCATTCTTAATTCCAATTATTGTTGGTAAGCCTGCATGAAAGATCAAACAAGGACCTGAGTGAAGCCTACTACTTAAAACTAGGATAAATGTGCACGGTTTCTTCTCCTTCGCAAAAACAGGATGCTTGTCACAAGTACAACAGATGATCAGAAATTAATAGATGAAAATTGATGAAACTCTCGTTAATTGGTGTGCACATGGACACACAAACACACACACAGAGGTTAATTTGCATTTTTAGATCACATGGAAATTATGAATAGCTACAGTCAGTTTTCATTTTAAGGTCAAGTTTTGATTTTAAATAAAATAAAAATTAATGAACAACAAGCATCCAACAGATATGAACAATCTGTGAATGGCAATGAAGAAAATATAAATGTTATCACCTTGTTCAAAAGGTTACGAAAAAAAAGGAAAAAAAAGAAGAGAGGCAAGAAACATAGAAAAAAAAAACAAGGATAAAAAGAGAACAATTATTTCTCTCTATGGGATTCAAACAGCTGTTCTAAAACTATAAAGACTGCTTATGAACTCAGAAACTAATGATTTTTTACTTTTTTAAAAATATTTTGGTAAGGTACTTTTTATAAATATTTTTAAAATGTTGGTAACACTGCAATTATGGGTAAAAGGTATATAAGTATATCTGCAAATGCCCCTTGAATTTATGTGGAACCATTTGAATGGAAGCATAAGTAGTTATCTATAGGCTTTGGGAGATCTTAGATCAGGCAGGAAATGGTAACCAATAAGGATGACAAACTACCGAACTGGCTATAACTCATGTCAAGTTTTATAGTAGGAAAGCTTGGTTTTGATAAAAGGAAGACCCTTGCAATTGTATAAAAGAAAAACTTGCATTACATAGAGAAGAAGTACTAACTTTCATGTATTCGTCCATATAAAAACCTTTCCCCTCTCCAATACTCTAGCGGTCTTGATCGTATTCGACTGCTTCGCCTTACCCCGGATTCAAACTTGGTACCAGCCGCTGAATTTTACAATGTCCATTCACATCAGTTCAACCACTCATAGCCAGCAGCACAGCATCATCTTTCTTTGCATGAGTGCTAGAAATCAAAGTTACAATGCTTAAATGTCAAAAGGGAAGCAGCAATGCACAAGTAAAAGGGAACCTGCAAGACTCTGCCCACGCAAGCGTGATTTTTTAGTTCTCTTCCCTGGAAGTTCATTCACTTTTTCTCTTTTTCTCCGAGAAATTGTTGAAGGCACTTCCTGATCCTGCTGCACAGGTAGGAAAGAATGAGTTCTCCAGTAATAATTACACAAAAGGGTAGTTTCAGGAAGATTGGAGATGCATTCTGAAACTCAAGACAGTGTAACTCTGTAAGGGAATCAAAACAAACACAAATAGTATCTTTAAGGCAAGAGATACATCCTTATCAAGCGCAGATCCAACTATCAGATTATTTTAAAGTAAAGCTTCATGTTTGATGGGTAACATTTTTTTAAAAGGATGAAATAGGAAAAACTCTAGCAATGACTTGGAAAAAGCATCAAACTCAAAAATCAACCAGTCAGTTCAGATTTTGTGCATTAGATGAAAGAAAAACTGCCAAAAGTACAGTACTTCCCATGTATGGCCATTGAGGATATTAGTCTGTGCACCTTCCAAAGTCTCAGGCTAGCCCGGTTTACATGATGCCAGGCCCAAATCAAGACCACTTAAGGTTATTCTCCCTAGAACAATAATCCAAATGAGCTATATGAAACTGAACTGCATGCAAATCAAGCTCAGGTCCATGTCCAAGCATCAGCCTAACTGCACTGATACTACCAAGTCCAAGCCCAAATTTATGTAAACCCAAAAGGTCAAAGCCTGCCCAATAAAAAACTATGATTAGAATTTTGTTTTATATGAATTTCCATCAAGTTTAGCCTCTGAATCTACACTATTTTCATTCCGAGTTTAGATTCTGAATTTATGCTAATTTCCTTTTAGGTTTAAGCCCTCAATCTATTAAAAAAAAAGGATGGGGTTTTTCAGGGGTGATGAGATAATAAAAACACTAAAAGGTGCCAATGGATGCGATATATCAGAGTCTTAAGACCAGGTATACGAGGGTATGTCAGTTTGGCAGCTGTTGTTGAGCTTCCATAATGGATTCCGATGTCGGCAGGAATTGCATGGCAAAATTCATCCAACCCTAATAAGTTGAGATAAGGCTTTGAGGATCATGACGATCTAAATAACAGAAAGGCAAAGAAGGGCTGAAGCCTGACCACAAGAGCAAACACGAATGCATGTGGGCTCAGCAAGGCCCAGTTGGTAGGTGTCAGCATGGCTTAAATCTCCATGGCCAGATGGATTCCCCAGTTTCTTCTTCCAGGAGTTTTGAGTCTAGGGGAATCAATGGTTAAGCAATCTGTACAGGTATTGGATGCACAAGTGGGATGGGTTCCGAAAGACTTCTGTTCACAACTTCCATTTAGAAAAGTCAACAAGTAACAAGACTACGGGAGAATATCAAAGGGAGAGGGAGAGGCAGAGAGAGAGAGAGAGAGAGAGAGAGAGAGAGAGAGAGAGAGAGAGAGAGAATTTTGTTTGCAAGTTCCAGTTTGTGAAGTCAGACAAGACTCCATGGAAGAATATTGAAACAAAAGCCAACCTTATCATGCTGTTTACAGAAGTCTGAGTGGCCTTCCGCATGCCCATCTGCTGCCAAGCAGGTGCCTGCAGGAAATGACCCATTGACATGAAGCTTGAACAACTAAAGATATTAGCAATAAGTAGGAGAGAAAAAGCAAGCAATAAGCTAATGTTCCAAATACTTATATGAGATAACCTATTTCAACATTGACCAAACAGATGATCGAGTAGGTGCAAAACATATTGAAAGTGCTCTGATGTTGAAATATTAGTAGAAAACAACCTGATTTAAAAATTGAAACTTGTAAGAGAGTCATGTTTTGAACTTACTTATCAAGGATACACTAACCCCTAATACTGAGGAGTAATTAATACGTTCAACAAGAGGGCAGGCCTATCCACAGCTATGTTTCTAGGTTCCTCTAACTCTAAGGGAAGATATTAAAACATTTGACCATAACAAGATCCATCCACGAGGAGAAACAGAAAAACTTGGTGGTATTTGGTGTGTAGATTAGAGCACCAGCTTCCCCAATCTCACAAATTGATAGCATGCAGATACTTGATGAAAATATCTTGCTTCAAGGTGGCAAAGCAAAATGATTTATGAACTATAGCATTAACAGTTGAAGGATGAACCAAGTTATACAAAAATATGAGGAACTAAACTTCTAATTATGTCACCTACTAACAAAAACAATCAAGGAGAAAGAACTGTACATCAAACCTAAGGCTATTTATCAGTGGAGAAAGCACAATGTTGCCATTTAATTATGCTCCAGCAGTATACTCTGTGAGCAAAAACATTGTCATTTTTATGTATTTAGAGTTTCAGCAGTTTAAAAATTGATATAAAAGAGAATGAGGAAGCTTTGTCAGACTCTCCTTTTCGATGCTTCCTTCTGTTCCAGTTTTGCTCTCACTAAATCGTTCTCTCTATTCTGTTTGCTTCTTCTATTTAACAAAACCCAACACAACTAGAGAATATCACACTCAAGACCAAGAAAGAAAGAAGCAAGAAATCAATGTCTTTATTCTCAAAATCCCAATCAGCCAGCCTCACGGCCAATGAGGGAGATGGATTAGCGTTCTCTTCATCAATGAATATAAAGCTATCACTATTTTTGATAGAGGATAAAATGCAATATAAATTCATAATTAGATAAAATATTTCAGAAAATATCATATTTTCTATATGCAGTAAATCCGAAAGGTGCATATGTACAAGATCTAACCTTTCATCAGTTTGGTCTTTCCCTGTATAGAATATAGGCAATCAATTTTATCCCCTGATTTCACTTTTTTAAATTATTTTAATTGGTAAATTGAAGAGTTCAGAAAAAGTGATCTTGTACATAAACAGATTATCTATGCAGTCAAATGGTCTAGATCTGTCTTAAGTATTCCACATGTCCACAGGTCATTCATAAACAAGAAATAAAGAAACTCTCAAATTGCACATAGAGCACTAAATTCTCTGGACCAGTGCCCAAAACATCTAGACTTTCAAATTTAAATTGGTGAATTCTGATGATCCAATTCCAGTAGAAGGCCCATAAACAAAACCGCAGTGCCAGATATGATCATGGCTTGAGCAAATGAACAGTTGGGATAAAATTCACTTTTACATCCACACATTGATAAGCAATCAAGTCAATATGACATTTTTAGGATGAAAAAACTAACCTAATTTTTCGAGTTATTGAATATATATATACGAAATTTGCTAAAATATTTTTCATCTAAGGGTCTATTTGGGAATGGGAAAAGAAGTGGGAAAGCGGTGGGAAAAAGATGGGGAAAAAAAGAATCTGAAAAAGTGAAGGAAAAGAGGGAAAGCTGTGATGGGATAGAGGGTATGATTAGAAATAAAAGGAATAAAAATAAAATGGGTAGGCTTTTTGTATCAAAAGATAAGGAATAATGATTGAAAATATTCATAATAATGAGAAGAATTGGGTCGTTAGGTGGTTAAGATGTCAAATTACATTAAAGGGGTGGAAAAGTTCCCCATTCCCAAATTGAACCTTAGTCTAAATTTCTGCTTATTATTAGCAATCCTAAAATGCATTAACTCTTCTTTCGTGTTTTTGTCTTTTTTTATTTATTTTTCATTTTAGCAATAAAAATAAGAAATGTTGGCAATAATTACTATTTTACCAATAGATTATACAAAAAAACGATAAGTGGTTATCAAAGATAATTATTGCTAATAATTCTCCAATATCGCATAATCAATGAATTTTTTAGTTTTGCATGGGATAAATTATCCTCACACTCCAAAAACAATTATTAGTGATAAACTAATAATTATTGCTATAAAGAGAACATTGGAATCAAATAAAACTTTTATCTGAATCTTCTTTTTCCTATTGTCAATTTAATGGGCCCTAATTCGCAAAAGTATGTTTGATTTTGTGTTTAAGTAGTGCCCTTTTTGTCAACTCTCAACAAATAGCCTCAACTAATAGTGTTCTCGCAAATAATTTCTTAATGCACCGTTGCAAAGAAATTTTAAGCACACAAAGATATATTCTCACGCGTTTCTTCTTTTCCATTTTTTTATGATATTTTCCAATAATTTAGTCAAAAAGTAAAAGAGACCAATAAACTCATTTGCAGTCTAATATTGATATGATATGACTTTAATGGTTGGGCTGATATGCCCACTAGATATGAATATCCAACACAGGCAACTTTACAGTATTATGATAATAAAAATAGTGATAATAGCAGTGGTCAAGGTAATAATCTATGATCCTCTCATAGGGATTCAGTTTATTAAAATTCAAATATAATCCTGATGAGAAGATGAATTCAGTGCCCCAATTCTGACCTAATCACTAGAAAGGTGACTCCAAAATGGAAACATCTACAATAACCTTGGCCTTTGCTCAATCCTAAAACAAAACAAAAGTAATGCAATGTTTTTAGTTTTGATGCTACATGCCAAGTCAAGCAATCATAAAAAGAAATGCCTCCATCATATGAATTATCTTAAGCAAATATGATGCAAAAATGAAAGGACACAGCTCATATACCTGGCTCTGGCTGGTCCTCACTGCATTGAGTTGTCCCTGTGATAACATTAAGGCTGCTCTCTAATTCTTGAGATAAAGGTACCTCTAGAGGGACAACTTTAACCTGAGGCTGCCATCATAACGAACACCATCAATATCGAATCACCGTGAAACATACATACATTGATGTATAAAAGACTTGCCTTGTCTTGTGAGCAGGCATCGCCCTCATTTGAGATGGTATCCATTTCAATATCAAATCTGCTTGAGGTGCTGTCCTTAGGTGTGTTGAGTGAAACAGGCAAATCTGTGGTCAAAACCATCTCTGAGCTAACATCATTTTGCCAATTGAAGCAATAATAAAATGAAACACCTCCATCACATAAATTAGCTTAAGAAAATATGATGCAAAAATGCACAGACACAGCTCATATACCTGGTTCAGGCTGGTCCTCACTGCATTGAGCTGTCCCTGTGATAAGATTAAGGCTGCTCTCTAATTCTTGAGCCACTGATACTTCTGGAACTACATCTTTAACCTGAGGCTCCCATCACAAAGAACACCATCAATATCAAAACACATTGCAACATAACATGAATTGATATATTAAAAACTTGCCTTGTCTTGTGAGCAGGCATCACCCTTATTGGAAATAGCATTGATCCCAAAATCAAATCTACTTGAGTTGTTCTCCACAGGTGGGTCAAGTAAAACAGGCAAATCTGCTGTTGAAACCTTTTCTGAGCTAAAATCTCTGTCTGTGGCATTACACTCTTCAACCATTTTGAAGTGCATCTCATCATTCAAACTCAAGCTTTTTCCATCATTCCTCTGGGAAGAATCATCACTGGTGCCTAAGCTCCCTTTCTCAGGATGATCAGAACTGACAGGATGTGAAAGAGCTTCTTTGTCCATTCTGCCTTGCAAAGAACAAGAAAATTCAGCAGCTTGTACATCAGCTTCAACAGGCAAGGCAAATGGGTCACTTGGTGGATCTACTTGCAAAATACATTTTGTCAGCATAGACAAAGATGCAAAGGGACTTCTCGGTGGAGTGGGTGAACTCTGTAGCTTTCTGAAGTTTTCATCTTTATGCCGCCTCGTTACTGGTTTTTTCCTCAGTGGTGTTTTCCCATTGGCTGTTAGTCTTAACCCTTGCTGCAAATCTGACAGTGCTTTTCTTGGCCTTGACTGTGATTCTTCTGATGCCTTGATATCATTTCTTTGGATAATATCCAAGTCAGGGAATGATAACTCATCTAGTGCTACTGGTTTGACATGCAACCGATCCTGCAGCAAACTAACCATTTCACCTCCATCTAGATCAACACAGGTAGACAGCAATTCCTCCAAAAGGACATTGATTTGGTTCTCTGCATTGGCTAAAGAACATGGCTCAGATCACAATATGCACACAAAAATCCAGATATCTGCATGAAAAACTAAGCACAGAGTTCTATGGTCAGGTTCACAGACCTTTCTCTTTGGTTGCAGCTACAACTTCAACATCGGCCATTTCTGCTTCCTGTAATTCATTGGGCTGGGTAGCTGATTCTGGCTGTGAACTGTTGTTGGAATCCACTTCAAGAGTCATGTTGACATGACTGACCTTGGACATTTCCTCTTGTGATGATACAAGATTCACCTTACCAGCAGATTTTGGATAAATATGTTTATAATTAGCCATCTTCCTGAAATGGACAAGGGAAATGCAGCTGGTGATAACAAAGAAACATCAACCTCTTTCAAGCATTGTTGTTAAAACCAGACGAAATCTGATCACACACACACACACAGGAAATGCAGCTGGTGATAACAAAGAAACATCAACCTCTTTCACACGCACACACACACACACACCCACACACACCCACCCACACACACACACCCGCACACGCACACACACACACACACACATAGATCAGACAGTTGAACTGGTTGGACTGTGAACCAGACACTTGATGGGTTTAACCTTCAATCTAGTTTTAATAATATTGGTTTCAAGTATGCAAGGAGGCCCTGAACTGGTTGGACTGTGAACCAGACACTTGATGGGTTTAACCTTCAATCTAGTTTTAATAATATTGGTTCAAGTATGCAAGGAGGCCTTCAATGGTGAAGGAGACAAGGCAGCTCAAAATGGTTTGAAAATGACACACATGTACACACACCCACATGTACTCAATCACACCCATGCATACAAGCATACATTCGCACACATCCAAATACACAAGCTTTCCTCCTAAACCCTCCACAAGTTGGCAGGAAGCAGGAAGGCTACGGTTGATTTGTAAACTTTGTGTTCATTTAGGAATGGCAAAAAGAGGAGAGGGAAAAAGAATATGAAAAGTTAAGGGAAAAGAAAGAAAATGATGTGATTTGATTTGGGGGTGATGATTAGAAATACAGTGAATAAAGACAAAATAGAGAACTTTTTGTGCAAAAGGATGGAAAATAATGATTGAAAATATAAGCAATAATTAGAAAAAATAGGGTTACTAGGTAGTTAAGATGTGAAAACACATTAAAAGGTATGAAAAATGGGTGAAAAGGGTGAAAAACTTTTACACTCTTTTTTCGTCATTTCCAAACAAAACAAAGCCTTTAGGAATTAAGGCTTTTGTAGGAAACAAAAAGATTTTAGGGACGCTTAAAATTGCAACAAAGAAGAAGAAATAGAAGATTAAGTAGAAATAGAAGTAGAAAAAGAAAATACCCTAGAACTTACTTCTAGTTTTAGAGTCTTAGACATCACAACCAAGGAAATCACGATACCCTAGAACTTACTTCTAGGTTTAGACATCACAACCAACGAAATCACTCCTATAATCCATTCTCTAGAAAAGAAATTTTCATTTACTATAGAATCTACTGATTGCAGTCCATAACAAGTTATTGAAAATGCAATTTTTAAAAAACATAGAAAACAAAAACTCCAATAAAAATTAATAATCCTCTAACTTATGTAAGCTATTAGTTTCCAAAATAAAACTACATTTGCCTAATCTTAAGCCCACTTGAATACTAACTGAATAAACAATCAAGTTTGACCATTTTAACACCAATTTAACTATTTTTAATGCCTCAGAAGTGACCCATAAAGAAAATAACAAAAATTACAAAGTAGCAATTTAAAATAGAAACTATGCCTTAAATACTTAAATCCTATAGAATTAAGGTTCTCATAATTATGTAAGAAAAGTCAAAATGTGTGTGCATGCACATTGAACCATATTATTCTCCCCAGCTTAAAAAAATTCATCCTCAAGTTTTAATGGTCATTATCCTCCATAATTTCCATTTGTAATGCGTCTTCTTTGGCTTAATTGGCAATTGATGATATATCCCTACATGTCACTTAGCATCTTGCACAAAAGATAATGTAGGAAAATTTTCATCACTTTCACTTTTTCATAATTCTCCATACTGATGAATTTCCACTCCTTCACAAAAGTGTAATAGACCTCATAGTCAGAAGTTTGACTTGCATTCATTCATCACTGTTAATTCAGAACCTTACAGTTGTTTTGACTTTTTTATGATAATTTTAAAACAGCATTATTGCCAATGCAATCATTCCATCAACTATTTCTTCATCTATCAATTTCTCCGTGTTCTTCATTTCTTTGGTCTCATCTTTTGCAATATTCAATGCTTAAGAATTCAAATTCATCAATGCTTCTTCTAGTAGAGATGATTGTTTTTTAAGAAGACTTTATGGCATTAATCTTGTGAGATCTCCCTACTGTAGCTGAGACCTCTTTAGCAACTAGGTCATCTGCATTTGTACATTTCCCCTTCTCTTCTATAAATTCATCTTTCACCTCTTTTTTTTATCACAAAATGAAACTCATTTGATTCATTCATGACATCATCTAATTTGCTTGTGGATTCATCAAGTACATCAAAAATGGATTCCTTTTGAATATCGACACCTTCTCCAAGCACATCCTTTTCAAAAATTTCAGCAACAATAGGCCACATCTCACTTTGCTTTTCTAAATCTTAAAAACCACAAACATTGAGAACTTCATGGTTGTTGACACTTTGAGAAGGAGCCTCATGAGAAACAGCAGATTTTGTTGCAACAACTTTTGATTAAGAATTAATAATAGTTTAATGAGATTTTACACACCCCTTGATTGAAGTTTGAAACTTTTCCCCATATTTTTTCCAATCGTTTCACTATCTAATATGCCCCGTTCAAAGTATTTGGTCCCATAAAAATTAATTCCAGCCATAGCTTAGAAGTCAATCCTCTCCAATATATCTTCACCTATTTCTCAACAGATTTTTATCTGGCATGGCAACACCTAAGCATCAACCCATAAAACTCTTCAATATATTCTTCCACATCACCTCATTTTAATATGCCAAGCTGTCAAAAGGCAATGTTATCAAAAAAACATGGCAATAGTCTATTCCTCAATATTGCCTTCAATTCCAACCAATTTATCACAAAAGAATGTCCATGGTATCGCAATCTTGATTCGAGCTGTTGCCAAAATTCATATGCTCTTCCCTTAGTTTCATAATTACAAAACATACCTTTCTTGCCTCATCTATCTCATAGTATTCAAAGTAATTATATAGAAAACATCCAATCAATGAAATCCATTAGATCCAAACTACCATCATAATCTTAAATCTCAAATTTGGCACTCTTGCAAAGGCATGAAGAACAATCTAAATAATCATATGCACTTGAACCCAAATAACTCAATGAATATGAATAAGCATAAGAATGTTGGCGAGAAAACCTACATAATCCAAAATCATCCATCTCATAGAATTCAAAGTAGCTATATAAAAAATATCCAATCACTGAAATCCATTATATCCAAATTATCATCATAATCCTAAATCTCGAATTTGGCACTCTTGCAAAGGTATGAAGAACGATCTTAATAATGATATGCACTTGAACCCAAATAACTCAATGAATATGAATGAGCATAAGAATCTTGGCGAGAAAACTTATATAATGAACCCAAATAATTGATGGATATCATACCTTAATTCAAATCCAGGTGAAAATGCAAATCTCATTTGTATTTAAAAAAAAAAAATTTGAACATACAACAAATTGGATTTGGAAATTGAGAATTCTTCTAAACAAATTTGGGATGTCGAAAATTTGGTATTTGCAAAATTCGATTTCTACCGGTTTGATTAAGTTGGGGACAAAATTGGAAAATTTTGGACAATTGATAAATAAAGCAAAAAAAAAAAATCTAGAGTTTGGTTGTGGAAAGACGAGAACAAAGAAATTTGGAAGAGAATTGAGAACGCAAAATTCCATCAAGCTTCCCATGGATTAAACTTGCTATGAAAACATAACGATGCAGTAAATTCTCAAGATTGAGAAATTAGGGATTTTATAAATAAATAAATAAAAAGACAATTAAATTTAAGGGCTGATTAGAATTGCAACAAGAAAGATAAGTTAAACAAATAAGAAAAAGTAAGAATAAAAGAGGAAAAAGGAGGAGGAAGAAGAAGAAACCTAAGAATCACTCCTAAATTTAGGCATAACACCAAAGAGGACAATTCTTTGTATGGAAAGGATTGGACAAGATTGGAAAGGTAAAGATGATGTTAGCAATATAGGGGATAATGTCAATCATGAAGTAAATAAAGTGAAAATAGATAGGGAGTAATAATTGAAAATATAAGCAATAATAGAAAAAATGTATAATTATAATGGAAGATGCATGTCAAATCAACCGAGAAATGAATTTGTTTAGAAAATCTCATCCAATCCTTTCCAATTTATGTTGTCAATCACCCCAAAGGGGAATAACTCTCATAATCCAATCTCTGGAAAGGAAAACTTTTTTCATCAAAAACTTTACTCATCGTTGTCTGTAACAAGTAACTTATAATGAAACTTTAAAATTATATATATATATAATGACCAAAAACACCAATAAAAATTCGTAATCCTCTTATGGGTCTAAATTATATGAGTTGTAGCCTTCTGAAATAGTGTTGGATTTGCCAAAATTTAGGCCAACTTAAATGCTAACGCAATAAACAAACAAATTGGACTGTTTTTAACATCTCTCATAAACAAAAGTAACCCATAAAGAAAATATGAAAATTACATACAAAACTAACTAATAATTCATAATAGAAACTATGCATTAACTATGTATATCTTATAGAACTAAGGTTGTCAATAATATTAAGAACCCAACTCGTGTGTTTTTTTTTTTATAATCTGGATCCACCCCCCCCCCCCCCACCAAATCCTGCATAAAGAAACACACACACAAAAAAGGGAAAAAATCCATACCCACACCAACAAGTAATTTCCTTTTATGTGCCACAATCAAGATTCAAGACAACAGAAGGCGAGTGATTACATTTAGAGGTTCATTTGGCATTATCTTTCATGAATGGGGCAATGGATGACATCATACCAAGATTATACTATATAATAATCAAAACAGCAGCCTTCTTATGGCAATACAAAATGAAAGGGAAAAAGAGAGTGAAAATGAGTGCTTAAAATATCAGTTATCATTTTTCACTTTGCTTAACACTGCTACTAAGGATGAGAAAAATCAAACATACCCAAGAATTCCTTGTCGACGGGGTCGCACCTTTCTGTCTTTAGGTTGTTCAAATGGATCCACCAAAGCATCCCCCCTGGATTTCTTTAACTCCTTCTCTGCATCTGTCACCTCATCACTAGAACCAATAAACATAAAAGGAAGAATAGCTTAAGAGGTAAAGCAAGGTGAAAAAGAACTGTGATTACTTTCAAGTCTTTCATAAGCAGCAAAGAATTTGTCCGGGTCTTTCAGATGATCAATGCTCAAAACAGGATCTGGAAGCAGAACAGGCTGGCTGTATATAGAGAAATAAGAAATTAGAAGATTTTTCTTCTTATTCTTCTTTTTGTTTAAGCGAAAGTTAATTATCTCCCCTCATCCTACAAATAGATCCTTTTTTACCTTTGTATGGGTTTGAAAGAAAATTTAGGCCGTCTAAGGCCTAACGCTGGTCTTCGCTTTTGCTGATTATCCACACCATTTGCATTGGCAGCTTGATCACCATCTTCATGAAGAAGAAGACTTGCATCCTCAAACTTTGTGGACTCCAAATTGCTCCTTAAAACAGCACTTGCTTGCTCTAGAAACTTAAATGGATCTTTCAAAGCCTGGATTAGAATAAATGACACAAAAATGTTCAACTTCCCTCAATAAAGCTAGTTAGTAAAAGGGCAGCATCCAAAAAAGAATAAACTGGTTGTGCCTAAAGTAGCACATAAATATCCAAAACAGGCTTGAACATCTATCAAGACATATAATATTTCTGGCTTTACACCACTGTTAAAAAACCTGGAAAGGCTGAAATTATTGAACCGACTACTGACTACAGACTAAACTTTCTTATCTAGACAAGCCTTGGAAATTTTGGATCAGGCTTATCCTGCACCTATTTTAATTCAAAAAAAGATTCCTAATAACAAATCATAATGCATTAATAAACTCAAAATATTAATCAAAATCATATATTAATAAATTTTAAAGTATATTAAACTATGTGCATAAGCAGACATAAATGCATAAATTTATAGGAAGATCTTTAGGTGTGATTTCTTTACACTATTTTGGGCAGTCGTTAGTGCTCCTGGGGGAGAAAATAACCATAGACGAGTACTTCTACCAATGTCTCCTAAGTCATTTAACAACATCCACCCAAGAACTTTCACCTAATCAATATCACCCAACAACCATGAACTAGTGACTACGAGAAATTCTCACGCTGACTTAATATTACCCAAAATGTATGTAGCTGCTGAGAAAAGGTCAAGATAATGGTGAAATATAACTGATTTTGCAAACGTTAAACATGAAAAACCGTTAAAACTTTTTCAAAATTTCAAGAATGCTCATCACAAAACAATCTGTGCCAGTAATTCCCAGGGAAAGAGCTACAAAAAAGAAAAAAGGAAAATCACATTCACATTTCACATCTCAGTTTCTGAATTTGAAATCCAACAGAGGAAAACAACCATTACGAAGAAAAAAAGCCATCAGAAAACGATGCACAAACATTCCGAAAGAATAAGCAGACACTCGAAATGGAGGAATGGCTATCGGCATGAGAGAAGTGGAAGTACCCTAGATCTAAGCATACTGTCAATGGTATCAAATTCCATGGCTGTGCGCAGCTGAAGCCCCTCAGCAGCTAGGGTTTGAAAAAGAGGGAAGAAATTGGGGCCAAAGGGATCGTTTTGAAGATCTCTTCCATCGTCCACCGTCATCGGTTCTGGCGATTTCGCTGCCACGGCCGCAGGCGGGGAGAGGGAGAGGGAGAGGATTTTGAAAACAGGCGGGCACGAGGGCGGAAGGGGCTTTTTTTTAACGTGTGGACCGAGCCGGCCCATGGGAAAATTGGCCAACTCGGGTAAGGAAATCTGCTTGCAATGTAACTTGTTTCAGATCGGTATGGGCATGTGTTGAATTCGAGTGCGCGTTCGCCGACACAAAAACGGAGATCGGAATGACTAGGCTGTGTTTTAATTAAAAAATTAGAACTATAGGTATTAATGTAAATTTTTCATTGAAAAGTAGAAAAAAGGGAAGAGGGTGAGCAGTATGTTTTCAATTTTTTTAATTCCATAGTCAGCGGTCCCTATTCCAAAATTATAACCTGATTATATTTATAATATGTATATATTATAAAATTCTATATAAAAATAGATAATATTTAAAAAAATGATACTTTTTTGAAATTATTTAACATACTTATAAAAAAACAAATTTTAATAAACTTTAATGAGCATTAATAGATTTTGGCCTGTCGAGTAATTGGCTTTTATTTAAAATTTTTAAATAATAAAATATGAGTCATTTATTTTTTTTACCGCTAGGAACCCTTTAAATTTTGATTTACATAGTTTTATGATCATTGATTAGTAAATTTTAATAAATTATAATCATCTTTATTAAATATCTTGAAGTTTATGAGATTTTAATAGACGTTAGTGAGCTTTATTGGATTAGGCTTATTTGATAAGCAAGTTTTAAATTTTTTAATAATTTTCATGCAGCAGTAAATAACAAACTCTTAATCATTTATTTTTATTAAATCTTAAGAGTATTTTGAAAATTTATTTGCTCAATTTTGTTATTGATTAATGAAGTTTAACAAATCATAATAATTATCTATGAATTTTAATAGACTTTAAAATTGGACCTAAGCATTACTTTTGAAAGACTTCTGCTAATGTCAACCTAAAGTAAATAAAAAAATAGCTAGATTTAATAAAAAAAAGGTAATAATAGAAAAATATAGGTTATTATGAACAATCTGAAAAAAGAGAAAAAATGACTTATTTTTCTTTTTCTGTACAGTATCTTTTAGCTTTTTTCCCTCACACTAAACACACCCCAAGGTTAAAACGTAATAAAAATGTTTCAGTCTGCAAAATTGTCAAAATGCATAGTACTTGCAGAAATGTCAGAATGCACAGTACATTAGTACTGCAAGAATTGTAATGAAAAATCAATGAAAATGGATAAAATGTGGCGTTGAGTTTAAAACTATGAAAGTTTGAGAATAATCACTGTTTTTAAAATAAGTAGTAATTTAACAAAATAATCATCTATTTTTATTAAGAAGTCATTGTTTTTAGAATTAACTTATTAAAGTTTTTATTTAAAAAAAAAAAACAATCAACTGTTTTGTAAACAAGACACAGGGGGGTCGTTGTCCACTGCCATGAGAGACCATAAGTGTATGAAGATGTACTAAAATTAGTCCATAACTTATAACAATATATTGCAATAATGGGTTAGAGTATCTAACCGCAATAATTTATGTATTTCTACTGACAGTATAGATTTATGTAATGGCAACAATCTAATTTAAAGGCATGAAATTTTTTGTTAGTGACTCTTCACAAAAAATAACTTGGAATTTAAAGGGCCCCTTTTTTTTGGATAAACCTCGTTATTTTGACACGTTTGAGTTTTTAATTATGTTATACAAGTAGCGATTATCTCCCTATGGCAATGGACTCACACAAAATGATTTTCATGCCTTCACACTAGGAGAGAAGTTAAGCACAAACACATTTTATAATTAATAAAAAATGGTGTTTTATATTTGTCTGTTTGCAAGCAGTGTAAAATGTAACTTTCTATTTTTCTTTAAAAAGAATAAGAAGAAAACCATAGACACATACATACTATTGCTTAATTTTGATCTAATTAGTGTAAAGGAAGAGATTACTAGATTTCATTTTGATTCCTTGTTTACAGCAGGATGAAAGTAATTCTTTAACTATGTCACATTTGCTATATTTAGGTTGAGTTCCATTATTCTCTCTAATGTTTATTTGAATAAAGGTGGGGTATCAACCTTTAGAGTCCTATCTTTTGCACAATATAATTTTTCCTAGCAATCTTTACCAAAGAATTAAGGGTTTGTTTGGATAAATACATATTCATGCATTAGGGAGTGTACTATTACATACCACATTGGACTCTTTCTTAGAATGAATCTAGGGATTATAAAACACAACGAATGTTCTTCTTCTTTTCAATGATGATGTATATTTTTTAATTATTATTTCTAAATTTTTAATCAATTATTCACATTTTTTTACTTTTTAATCATTTACTTCCATCAATCTAATCATCTACCTACTTTTTTAAATATGCACCTAAATGAACTCAATAATCATATTATTTCGTAGTCTTTTAGTATATTTCTCATGACACTACACAGTCTATTGTACCCATCCAAACTCTTCATCGTTGAAATACGAGAAAAATCCGAATTCTTTGTTTGTGGACCACTAAAGCTAGATTATTCTATTCAATATATCAAATCTTATAAATACATATGAAAATCCGAACCGTTAAAAATGTTGGGCCCACCCACCTTAACGATTGGGTGGTGAAAATATGGAAGCTAATCTCAAACCATGGCTTGCATACACCCATTAATTTCATAGTCCATGTCGTGGTTGGATTAGTAGCAACATAGTACCTCAAAATGACGACGGTAAGATAGATCGACGGCCCAAGTTGAAATGACAGCTACCCTACCAACTATTAAAATATGCAAGTTGAAGATTAAAATTAATATTTTTTTATTTCGTTTTCAAAATAAATGTATTTTCTTTATCGATATCAGATTTTTTTTTAAGTTTTGAAATGCTACGAAATTTAGCAAACGGACATATATTTGTGGCTGCGAGGTAAAAATATGGATGGGTGATAAGTTACGACAGTCTTGTGTACGGGAATAAGAATTTATTCAGCTGGTACAGAACGTGCAGGTGAAAATATCCATTGGAAAATTTTATATTAGCGTATGTAATTTAATTATTTCAAACTAAGTCTCGAATATTTTAAACTATTTATAAACGTGTCTACACCTTCTGAAGCATGATTAGTGACCAATGAATTTATATTAAAATAGCAATATTTCAGCTCTCGAAGTAAAACTTTTGTATTCATATCATTTTTTCCTGCTAATTATCGTAAAAATGCTAATGTAGCATGCACATAATTTAAGATATATCTATGATATAAACTTGTGCAGACACATTCTCGGTACACGAGGAGTTGAGCTTACCATGGCTTAATAATTAATTTTACTTTATTTTTTTATATGTTTGTAAATTTAGATTTTCTTGAATGAAAATAAAGAAAGTAGATTTTCATCTCTATTTTTTCATTTTGGGTTGTATTTTTATCATTTTAAAAATCAGACTCGGGTTAGAATTTGGGTTGATGAAAATATATTGACGGTCTGATTGATTAAAATATTATTATTTAAATTATTCATTTATATTTCAAACTAAATGGAAAAACAATATACCATTCAATCATTGAAACTGCCCATTCATATTCAAAGTCTAAACTAAATAGAGAACTACCCATTCATATTTTAAACTAATAGAAAACAATATATCATTTAATATTAATGTGTATATATATATATATTTATAAAATATTTTGGTTGAAATTGGGTTTAGGTTGAACCTAACCCCCCGATAATTTTAAATTGGGTTTGGGTTGGCAAAACTTGAGTTTGAACCTTGCCCAAGTTGCACCCCTATGTATCAATTTATGTGAAATTTTTTGACATTTCAATATTTGTATGAATTGTTATGGGAGATTCCTATAGATATAATTATGTATATTTTAAATAACTTTGTTTGAAATATTTTTAAAACAATTTAAGTAAATAGATAGTGATAAATATGATATTAAGTTTGAATTTTATTAAAAATATCACCTAGACCAAAATACAAGGGCTTTCTGAATGAATTTTTTCCAAAACAGTGCCTAAGTTACCTTGACAATCCTGTTTCAGTGCCCAACATTTGGGTTTTCCTAAATTTGTGCCCAACGCTTATCTCTCTCTCTTCCAAATCGGTACCCAGTACCACCACTTATCGCCAAACGGCCAGAATTGAAAAGCCCATGATGAAACTAGCCCTGAGAAGGAAATATAAAAGTTGTGTGCATTTTCAACCCTGAATTTCCTCCCTTCCCGCACCTCCCTGACAGCAACGAATAATCCCCTTCTCGCACCTTTCTCGTGGCACCTCCCTAGCAGCGTCGACATCTTCATTGTTGAGCAAAGGTAAGCCCCTTGCCTATCTCCCTCCCTCCCTCTCTCTCCCTCTTTATTTTTTCCATGTAGAAAATTATAGAGTATTGAAGAAGGGACTAAGAAAGTTCTAAGATATGATTTAATTATATAGAATCTAGTCTTTCCAAACTTACTGTTTCAGTTTAGATAAGTAGTTGAAAATCTCTTGATTTGGTAAGATTAGGCATATATTTTCTTTTGCAAGAGGGTATCTGTTATAATTTCCTTTGTTTTGAAATGGTTTACAACTTTTTTGGTTGGTTTCAAGCAACTCGTCGAGCTTTCAGCATTCTTTAGTTAGCATTGTTGTTTCCTAGACTTAGCTTTATCCTGAGTGTCCTGACAGGATGTTTTTTTTCATTTCCCGTTTGTTTCAAGGATAGAAAATGAGGAAAAAATAAAATAATGTAAATGGAATGACATGACCGGAATTGGTCCCCTATGGAATGAACCAAATAATTTCCATTATTATTGGTTTTTCTCAATTGATTACATTTGCCGCGTACATCAGAAAAAATTGTATGTTCATATCCCAGACCACAAGTGGTCCTAATTACATCTCCACAAAGGAGAAAACCCTTGATTAAAAGGAAAAGTACAATGCAT